>CM038793.1:131430882-131730534 GCA_021764765.1 Vicia sativa | reverse complement strand
ACGTAATCGCCCATTAATACCGAACCAATTACTTAATGATTTGTAACGTCCATTACCGATCCATAAGCAGCGTAACTAAACCAACCCTGCCTTATACTACTCGCCAGCACTGGCCGACCACGGCTATATGTCTGGCGGTCTGACCCAGCACCTCGCCCGACCTGTGGTCTCGCAGGAGCTGCCCTGTTATCAACTAGTAGACCCATCTCGTTCCTATTTATCACTCCTAGGTCGGGAATATATTTTATGTATGAACACTACCTATTCTAATTATTATTTATTTTATTTATTGGAATAAAAGGAATAAATAATAGGAAAAGAAGGAAAAATAGAATTGAGAAGTTTTCACACGTGACATTGGAGAAGAGAAAAGAAAGAGGAAAAGAGAAAGGTGTCTGAATCAAGAATCATCGTGAGGTAAGTGATTTCATTCATTATTATGCCTTATGGGTTTTGGGATTGAATTGAATGGTTAGTATGTTAGGAAACTTGAAATTAGATAATTTAGGTTTTGTAGGATTATCCCTAAATGTGTCGAATTATAGGAATTTGAAACCGTAGTAATGTTATGGAATGTTTGGGGATAAATGAATTATGCCATGTAGTATGATACTGGTGTTTGTTGGATGAAAATTAGTGTTTTTGATGTTTGGATCCGTATGGGAATGCTATGGAGTAAGTTGGAAACATTCTCCTGTCAAAACTAGTGTTTTTTGCCACTGTGAGTCGTGGGAACCGGTTCCCATGCGGGTTTAGATTGAAAAGAGCCATTTTTCCGATTTATGAACTATGGTAGTTCTAGGAATGGTGGATGTACTGGTTTAGATTGTTCTGATAGGTTGAACGAAGATTGATGCTTATGTGTTGTTTTCCTTGTTGTTTATTCGTGATTATATTGATATCATGTGTTGTTGTCGATGTTGTATATTCATGATAGTTGTTAATCCCAGTTGTTGTTGTTGTACATACCGGTGATAGTCTTACTAATTGAAGGGTAAACGTTTGGCATATTTATGCTTGGTGATGATTTATTTCATGATAGGTGATGATATCATGTTGTGGTTGATGATGGTTTATGATGTCTGATGTGGTCATAACCTGTGTTGAACGTTGCATGCTTTATGATGTGCATGCATATGCATTCCGTGGAGTTAATTCCCATTGTGTGGAATTTGACTTGTTTTGCCAATAACCGTCCCGAGTGATGATGGGTGGTGAGGCTGATTCATGTCCCGTGATTGTGGACGAATCGATGTTGGTGACGTAGTTCACGCTTGGTACCACATGCATAGAGTTCAGATGTATATGAAATTATAACATGTTAGGATGGTGTCCAGTTATAATTTCATTGATTGTTGTTATATGGATAATGAATGTGTGAATTGTATTTATGAATTGAAATCGATTATGCTAATGAGGGTGAAATAATATATTGAGTTGTTTCGCTTGTATTTAGAAACGCATAATGCATTTTATATTGCGATGAAATCTCACCCTTACTTTAATGATTTTAGATTAAAGTTAGCAGCTCAGAGTTGGTGAGGATGGCTTATAGATTTGTCTTGTTTTAGTTATCGCGTGTCGCTGTCATGCTCGTAGTTGTAACACTGGGGCGATTGCTTTAGAGTTATAGTTTTAAACTCTTTTTTTGGTTGTGTTGGAATAATTATGAGTTGAATTTATTCAGATTTTTATGTTACTTTTCCATTGTGTAGAACATGATAATGATTTTGATTATTTAATAAGTTCTTCTGAAGCATGACTCTGCTTATGAGGTTTTTACATTTAATGAATTGTGGCATCCTTATTGCATGTTACTCCGATTTAATTATTATACTCAAGGGTCTTTTAGGAGTGGTGTTACACAAGTGGGTATGATTGCACAACAATTATCTGTACAAGCACAAGGAAATCAGAAGAGTCATGAGAATATGAATACTATCACAACAAGGAGTGAGAAAGTTTCTAAAGAAAGAGATGAAGTGGTAAAATTTGATGATAAAATTATTGAAGTGGATTTAGAAGTTAGAGAGAACAAGAAAAAGCAGGAAGAAGTGTTGTCACCTGTGAAACCAACTGTTAAACTGGTGATTCAGTTTCCGTATCCCCCTCGAGTGGCATAGAAACACACAAAAGAGAAAGAGTTTGTCAAATTCGTCAAATTGTTCAAAAAGTTGGAGATCAACATACATTTCTTTGAAGTACTCGAGAAAATGCCTTTGTACCAGAAATTCATGAAGGAGGTTCTATAAAAAAAGAGGCCAACAAATGATGAATAGGTACCAGTGGATGGGAAGTTTTGTGCAGTCACACCCGAGAGAAAAATTTTATCAAGCAAAAGGATTCGGGATCAGTTGCAATACCTTGCACAATAAAAGACAGAAAATTCAAAAGGGCTTTAATTGATCCTGGTTCTAGTGTGACTTTGATGCCCTTTTCTATTTTTAAAAAGTTTGGTGTTGAAAGGATAAGCGGAAGTGGGACAAATCAAAATTTGTTGATCACACCATTAAGCAGTCATACGGGATAGCGAAAGATGTATTGGTGGAAATTGATAATTTTGTTTTTCCCGTTGACTTCAAGATCACAGATATCCCTGAAGATGAAGAGACTCCTATCATTCTTGGTCGACCATTTTTACTTACTAGTTGGTGCAATTTTGATATAGAGACTGGTAATCGGACATTGAAATCTTTTGATGAAGAGATAACCTTGAAAGTGTTGGAGATCAAGAAGCAGGGTGCATGTGGAAAGAAAAGCAGTAAAACCCACTCCCTTATGGGGGGTACTTTCTCTCCCACACCTTGTTGCTTGTATTTTTCGCAACACCAAACTCATCTAGATCAAAAGCAATACCCTTTGTGAGTCATCTTCTTGAGCTTGTTCTGAAACATTGCTCAATATTTAGTTCATGTTTATGGGGGGATTGTTTGAGGGTAGGAAGTTCAAAATAACGTGATAGAGATTCGAGTCTAACGTGTAGATTTGTACCATGGTACTTGAATCTTGAGAAGTACTCCTCGAGTAATTTATTTATATAGTCGACATAATCTTGATTCACATGCAAGTAGAACTGTTGAGAAATAAAGAAAGCCAAAGTGGCACCAAATGATGAAAAGGTCAGAAAAGGCAATCGACCCGTTACGTTGGGTGGCCCTCACGAGGTTATTCAGTCCAAAGGACAACATCCCCAAACAACTTCCAAATGAAGGACAATATATAACTGCAAAGTTTGAAATTCTTGATTAGTCTTGTGCATGTGATGATTATCATAATTCATAGTGCCTTAATGTGATTGTATGAATGAAAGAGGAGGAAAATCGTAAGTACAAAGCACGCTTAGAGAGTATCAAGACTCTTCGTGTCATATAAAGGAGAGAACTATCATCAAGATGGCTGATTTGATTTTCATAAGTTCTTGTAAGTGTCGCTTGAGGTCAAGCAATAGTTTAAGTTTCGGGGAGTTTGACCAGTGGTTTTTACACAGATTTTTAGCACTTATTTTAGTTATTGTTTCGTTATTTTGTCAAGTGTTTTATTTCATTCTTCTTGGTTTTATGCATTGTTGTGTATTTTCTTCTTTTCAGGCTCAGTGGAATAAATCAGGATAACTTGGACAAAAAAGTGTGATATTCAGAGTTTTGGGAAGAAGTCAAAAATCATGTACAGGTGGCCTGACATGGGTGGTTGTGTCACCTGAAACGAGTGGCTATGTCACCTGACATGGGCCGTGTGTAATACGGTGAACTGACTTTGTAGGTTTTGTATCGCAAATGTGCGGATAGCAAGAGTCTCCACCGACTTTTCTTTTATCCAATTAAGGGAAGGTAAAAGTAGAAAAAGACCTTCGTTAGATTCTGAGTAAGGGAGAAGGTTATGAAAAGGGAAGGTATTAGCACCCATTTCCATCCGTAGTTATCTACGGGCTCTTAGTTGCTCTTAGATCACTTTAAAAATGTTTTCTGTGTGTTTGAAAAATGTTTTTGAAAAGGCATTTCGCTTTGACTTTGTAATGATTCATGTAGGAATGTATACAAAGTGTTCGGAAATGTTTCGTTTTGAAAAGAATTTGAACTTTGACAAAAGTGTGAGGTGTGAAAAGTATTTTGATCGAGCAAGCAACTAAAAGTCTTATTACCTACTCAAAATTGGTCATTTTCATGTTGTTTTACGTTCCTTTAGAATAGCGTTATCCATACCATTAGTTTGTAGGTAACCCTATTTGTTGGATGTGAGCGGGACATTCAAAGGGACATCGTATGGTCATAGAAAGCAACTTGTAGGAAGTATCCTAGCACATTCGAAGGGACTATCATCATTTTTCATAGGCGACAATCGAGGGTCAAGATCATGTATTCGGAGGTGACATCGTGGGTCTTATGATCTTTGTATCGAAGGGACTATGATGATTTGTTTGTAGGCAACGGTGCTAGAATACCTCTACGTTCGAGGGACATGACCATTTGTATTCGTAAAGGCAACGAGAGAGAATTACCTTAAGGGGTGTATGTGAAAAGAGTGTGTTGATTTCGGTATTTTATCTTGAAAATTAGAGTGAGCTATGTCTCGATTTTATCTTGCCATACACCTAGTTACTAACAGTTTATAGGGTGCGGAAAGTAAGTTGCGGAAAGTAAAAATGTGGAAAGATAAATCCTACGCTATTACATGGCTTTGGGGCAGATACATAATTGAAAAAGTGCGGAAAATAAAAAGTCCTAATTAAACTATTACATCCCATAGGCAGTTACATAATATGAAAAGAAAAGCGATAAAAATTTAATGATTTTTTGGGATTTTTTGGAGTTAATTTAATGATTAAAAATCAATTAAAAGTGATTTAAATGATAAAATAGAAATTAAATTAAATATGCATGCAAAAATAATAATTTTAATTTTAAAAATTAAATAAGTATTTTATGATGAGTATGCAAAAATAAATATTTTGGTATTTTTAAATGCATGATAAAAATTATGAAAGATAAATTAAATTGAATGAAAATATTAAAAGAAAATAGAAAATATGAAAAAATAATTAAAATGTGAAGTTTGTAAAAGGAAAAAGAAACCGGTCCTGGTGTGTTTCGAATTGGAGACCTCTTGGAGAATCTTCTCAAACCAAAGCCTTAACCCGCCATGATGTACTTGGTGTTTGGAAACCAAAATCAAATCAATATGAATGATTACGTGTCCAGGAATATTTGAAAACGAGTCAAGACGCGTGGACCCCAGTTTGAATACATGAGCGAATCAGAACATTCCCTCACGCCACGCAAGCCACGTCGGAGTCCAAGTCAGTCAACGACGCCGGAGCCCTAGCTCCGGTCGTCTTCTCCGATGACTATGATTCTTAAACCTGCAAAATACGAAGATTAAAAGCAAAAGAAAGACCTTGTCCACCTATTTCGACCCTTCAATTCAATGGTGGTGTTGGTTTTGTCGACCGACCAAGCCGGTTCAAGAAGACGACTTGAAAACCCTAAACATGGCAACCTATGATTCTTACGTGCAAGCTTGCTAACGATTGCCCAGATCAACCATATGGAGTCTCATGAACACAATAAAATCATTAGAATCAATTAAAACAAACAAATAATAAAAATGCAAATTCAAGAAATATTTGAATATGTATGAACATGTATGCATCGATTCAGGCCGCTTTGATCATTGGCAATGATGTATACCCACTCTAAATTACCTCAGAACACGTTTGGATGGTTGAGAGAGGTGAAAGTGGCAAAATAAATTTTGAATTTTACAACTTTGAGAATTTTTTTGGCAAAATAAGGGTTATGCTTTGAGCTAGGGTTTCGTGTGGTTTGTGATGTAGCTTGCTTGGTATTTATAGAGTGATTTGGGATGGCAAAGAGAGTGAAAAAAGATTTGATCTTGAATGTGCATTTATTTCTTTTCAAATAAAATCAAATTTTGGAAAAAAATTTGATTTTCCCTTCAATGTGAGAGCTAGCACGAATTTGGCATGTTCCATGGGCTATCTTGGACCTCAAGTTTGATAGAAATTCACTCCTTTTGAAAAAATATCTTATTTTCATATTTTATATAATTTAATTTTGAATTAAATGGTTTTAAATTTAAAAATAAATCAATAAAAAAGAAATTTGTCATGGCCAAGCATCAATAGGTCACAAATAATATTATGATCAAGTTTGAATCATAAAATTATAGGCCCATTTGGAAAAAATTGCATTTTGACAAATATCTCCTTTGTGCAATTGTCCAAAAATGCCCAACTTGTGAATGGTGTATTTTGCTCAATTTTCCACATTTTTTAGTGTTCTTGGACTTTTTGGAAAGCTCTAAGAGTCCTCTAACCAACCTCTTTGGTTTCATCTCAATTGGAGTTTCCATGCTCAATATATCTTCAAAATAAAAGTTGACTTTTGTTGACTTTGAAAAGGACCTAATGTTTTGATCCATACTTTCCAAATGAAGCATTTTTGAACATTCTTGTGAGACATGAAGTTGTAGAGAATTGAATTTCCTTCAAAACAAGAGGTGGTGGAAAAATTTACGAGAAAGTATGAAAAAGTTATGCTCAGTCAAAGTTTGGTTGACTTTTCACTAAGAAACCCTAATTTGGAAAGTTTGACTTTTGAGCAAATCTTGAGTTTTCTTGATGAATCATGATCAACCCTTGATCAAATGATGAATGTAACTCAAAATGAGGATGTTGACCAAAAATCATGAAGTTTGACTGTATGTTGACCACAGTTGACTTTTGTCCAATACAACTGATTTTCAACCATCTGAGCAATTGTCTGAGGAAACTTGACTTGTAAGGCTTGAAACTTGACATGGAGAGTCTTTGAAGCATATGAGGAGGCATGATGACCATTGGAGGTGTTGTAAGTTCATCTTGATCTGAGAATTGCCAAACCCTAGTTTGGGTTGATTGTCTAGGAGATTTGTCGATCAACCCTTGAGGAATTTTGAGTATGGGTGTATGGAATATCTTGAGAAGATGGAGGGAAAATTTTGGGGTATGACACTGTGTCAGGAGGAAGTCTGGGATGCGTTGAAAAAAGAGTGGAAACCAGGGGGTTAATAAGGGCGGTCGTGTGCTCGACACGGTCGTGTTGGCGGACGATTTTAATTGTTTTGTGGGTTTTCACTATTTGGGACCCATTGGGGTGTTTTTGACATTTCGTTGAGACAACTTGATTGTCACTATTTAGCCAAGTTTGAAAGAGGATTACGAGAATTTTTTCCCGTGAAGAATATTTTTACACGATTAAAGATTGAGAGTTGGAGGATTCTCATGAGCGGAAGTAATTGAAGATCCAAGTTATCTAAAATACATGTAATGTCTAATTTTTAACGGTCTTGATATAGTTCTTATAATACTAGCTACTTATACTTCTACTATTTGTGCACCGCTTCTCCTTATTACAACTAACACTAATTGTATCTGAAATTAATTATTTTTGATAGAGTTATTTCTTGCTACTAGATTATCTCTACCGTTTATCATCTTAGTGCCATTTAATTTCTACAATTGCTACTAACTCAAAACTCCTAGAAACCATTTATGTTTAATAATAATAAACTTTTATTACTATTATTATTATTATATATATATATATATATATACTAGTAACTTGAAGAAAATATTATAACAAAATAACAAAAGAAACATGACACAACAAAGTGCCAGAAACAAGCGAACAAGCATATTGATATAGCCATGGGGCGCCCACCCGTCAATTGGTGGCCCCCGCCACTCACCTTCTTCATTTAGGGGCGCCCTTCCCTTATATGGGTGGCCCTCGCCCCCATTTTTCTTTCTTCTTCTTCGATTGCGTATTCTGATACTTTCTTCTACAATTTTCTTGTAGTCGAACCAACAATTTGTTTTCCAGTTTCGCTTACTGCAAAATCAACACAACCATCAAATACACAACAACAATTAATCGATCAATGGAACAACAACATCAACTATATTTTTAGCACATCATAGAAACAACAATATACATAGCAAATAACCAAAAAATTCCATGCCAGAAATTCATACAACCTAACCCCACATATGGTCTATCATATACCCGGTTATAGAGATTGAACCTCGCCCTTATCTTGGATTGACGGTCTATCTATAATTTTCCAGTCGAATTTCGGTTTGGCTTTCGATCAATAATTTTCTCCCGACGGAAGTTTCCTCAAAAACCTTTGTTCCTCTCTTCCAATATCTCTCCCTTGTCTGCTCTTCACGTACTGCCTCAATACGTTATATTTTCTTATGCTGATAAACCTGATTCCTTCTCTTATAATTAAATCCAACTTAGAATTATAGTAATATTATTATTCTATTGGGTCTATTATTCACACCTCCAACTTGCTATTTCTCACACAACAATTAAGCCCAACTAAATAAATAATTCAATTATTATTTCTAATAAAAATTCTCCGACTAAACTGACTATTTAACCTGATTGTCCACTTAACATCTCAAATCAACATATTAATCCAATTACGCCTTTAGAATAATACCGATAATTCCCAACTTCGACTAATTCGAACAAATAAATCCTTAATTAATTTGATTAAATAATTAATAAAATTCGGGGCATTACAACTCTCCCCCACTTAGGATATTTTCGTCCTCGAAAATCTATCAGACACAACCATCATCAACTTTTCTTCCAACTCTCCGATCCTCAGTTGCATTTGGCAACACTCCGACTACTACTTTTCCGATACTACCACAACTCAACATGGTTTGAACCCACCATTAATAGGTTAATCTTCCAGTACTCTTACAACATAATCATCACTACTTCAATAATACCTTGGAACATCAACTTACAAAGTAGTAAAAGCTATCACTCGCTTATACTTGACTAGACAACATTGCATCCTCATCTTAATAAATATCTTGATATAACATCCATCACTTTAATCACCATCAAGATAGCAAGATACGTCTATAACATCAAACATGATTTCTTCCACCATCAACAAGAGATTAAGGGTGATCAGTTCCTAAATTTGTCAATACATAGCCGACAACCATAATGGAGTATAAACCATCATTACCAACATTAGTAGTGTTCTTTTCCCACTTGTACTCGAGTCACTTAAAGCTCAATCTCCAATTCTACTTTTACACATGTCACAACATTGACATTATCACCACGACCCTAATTCCTCCTAAAAGCATTTTACTTTAAAAGGACATCTTGACTTTCTAAACTTACTCGCCAACAACATATTACACTTTGACTTCGTCTCAAACAACTGCGATAATAACCATTTATTCCCAAAATCCTCCTGTTCCGTAACCGACTTCAGAGTTCCTCCCTATCGGAATGCATCTACCGTATTCAAAAACACTTCCAAAGGATAAAATATATTCTTATCTCCTCATAGGATCAAACAGAACATCAATCCGACACTCGTAACACAAGATAAGAATTTTCAAAATTATCCAAAATGTGAACACCGACATTTTGCGTTGACTTCATCGATACATACCTTACGATAACACCATAACATAATTTCTTTGTACTAGTACAACACCTCCTATTATTAGAATCATACTCTCCGTATTTCCAACTATGACTCGCGGTTCAAAAGATCCCAACAACTCTAACAACTTCTACAACTTTTTCAATCACTTACCTATAATCCCATAACAAGATCTTCAACAATCATACTTAATCACTATTCCTACGTCAATATCTTACAAGGCTAATCAACCACCAACTTCACATCCAACAACACTGAACATAGCAACTTGCTAAGTTCCATCTTATAACAATTATCCTTTTTTAGACGCCCATCTTGTTAAGTAACTAGAATCTTAAACCGTGTTACCTCAATTAGGAAATAACAAAGCTTCAACAACACTTGAATTGTAGCAAACAACAACATAATGAACCAACATTTTACAATTGAAACATGTCCTAGAAGCATAGCTTCTCCCCCATTTAGCTTCAAGCCAACTCTTGCAAATAATCGACTAGAAAGAACACAAGTACCGACAATGTTCCACACACTTATCGCATACCGAGGAATAAAAAACATTAGACAATATTGGCCTGACAGGCCGACCTGCTCTGATACCACCATTGTAACACCCCAAATCTACCTGAAAATTATAATAAAAATAAGAGTATTTAAAAACCTTCAGCATATTCGAGGTATCACATTTCAACATAAAACAATCAACCTATATTGCATTTAACATAGATACATAGCATTCGGATGAATAATTTACAATATACTTTATTCATATGAAAACATAACAACCTTTTTATTAAATATGTAGGGGAATCACAACTTTAACTTGAAATCATTTAACAACTTTATTCAACTAAAATAACTCTAAAACAACATGTATCCCACAACAGCAACTTAACCGTTAACAACTTAAGTAATAACAATATTGAAACAACAATATAAACATTCCCCCGAGTGCTACGTATCAGAGCAACTAAACTGACCTCAACTAACAACAACTAATTCTTCATTCTTCACTATCTGCACGTTACCCACGTAGAGGAAACATCACAACATAATGGATGAGATATCAACCAATATAAACAAGTGTATGATAAACAATATATTAGATTAGATCATACAAATATCAACATTTTATAACAACAATTATGCAACAGCCAACAAACAACTTAATATAAACAACATGACACTTTAATCAATCAACATAACAACTTAAATCAAAATCACTTAATAACAACAACAACAACAACTTTAATCACCCAACACATTAACAAAGAAACTTAGAATATACAACTTCAAATGCGATACAACTATGCACATGCATGTGGTACCATTGGAGCAGAACTCCCAACATAAAAACTGCCATTTTATGAGGCATCAAGGCATTAGCCTTTGTCGCTAATTTTCCAATCCAGACCAACGTGGTGTCAACTCACCTTCTTCATTTAGGGGCGCCCTCCCCTTATATGGGTAGTCCCAACCTCAATTTTCGTTCTTCTTCTTCTTTGCGTTTTCTAATACTTTCTTCTGAAATTTTCTTGTAATCGAACCAACAATTTATTTTCCAGTTTTCATTACTCCAAAATCAACACAACCATCAAATACACAACAATAATTAATCGATCAATAGAACGACAACATCAACTATATTTTAAGCACATCATAGAAACAACAATATACACAACAAATAACCAAACAAATCCATGGAAGAAATTAATACAACCTAACCCCACATACGGTCTATCATATACTCTGTTATAGAGATTGAACCCCACCCTTACCTTGGATTGATGATCGCTTTATAATTTTTCGATCAAAATTCGATTTGGCTTTTGGTCTACAATTTTCTCCCGAAATCAGTTTCCTCCTATGAGATATTGGATCAAACTCTATTGGGTCGAAGGTAGTATCTTGGTTTGACAGTTTGACAGATTTTAGCATGCAGTCGAAGTTTGCTCACATGTTGTTGTCGAAGTGTTACAAGCTATAGTCAAAGTGTGTTCTAGCTTGTAGTGTCGAAGGATGCTAGGATTGTTAGCATCGAATTGGGCCTGTTTGTTATGTCCAATTGGTTAAGTTAGCTTGTACCCTAAGTTAGCTTATAATGAGTATTTGTGATAAAATCCCATTAGTTTAGTATGTTAGGTTTATTATAAATAACATACTAGTCTCTCATCATTGCATACTGCAAATCCTATTTTAGGGTGAGAGGGTTATTTGTTATTCTTGTATACTTGTAATCTTATTTCAAGAGTAAGGAAAGAATAGCAGTTAATAACCAATTCTTGTGTTCATTGTGTTCTTCATTATTTTTCATACCCTGATTGTTTCTTGATCATTAAGCAATAAATTTGTATTATCTGATTCACAACAAATTGGTATAGTGAGCGTGGAGAAGATGCCTTCGAAAAAGTATGAGATTGAAAAGTTCAACAGAGTGAACAATTTCGGTCCATGGCACTTAAAGATGAAAGCCCTACTGGTTCAACAAGGTTGTTTGGAAGCGTTGAAGGGAGAATCAACCATGAATAAAACGTTAACTGTAGCTGAGAAGACAACAATGATAGAGAAGGCCCACAACTCAATTTTGTTGAGCCTTTGTGATAAGGTTCTTTGACAGGTATCAAAGGAGATGACGACGATAAGGTTGAAAGTTTGTACATGAACAAATCGTTGGTGAATCGACTCTACCTAAAGCAAGCTTTGTATTCATTCAAGATGATTGAAGACAAAGTGTTGGCTGAGCAATTGGATATGTTCAACAAGATGATTCTTGATCTTGAAAATATTGATGTGAAGATCGATGACGAAGATCAAGCGTTGTTGATGTTGTGCGTGTTGCCGAGATCACATGCTCACTTCAAAGAAACTCTCTTGTATTGAAGGATTCCGACCTTTGAAGAAGTTCAATACGCTTTGTATTCAAAGGACTTGAACAAACGAAGGATCATAAACCTTCGACAATTGGTGAAGGTTTGGTCAAAGGAAAATTCTTGCGAAAGGATAATAAGTTCGACAAGAAGAAAGGTAAAAGTCAACAGAAGTTTTACAGTGGTGAAATATCTGGTATTCGGTGCTATCATTGTAAGAAGAGTGGTCACACAAGAAAAGTGTGCCCTGAATGCCTGAAAGATCATGGAGGAAAGGATAATGGCAATGCAGCTATTATTCAAGATGATTTTGACTCATCTGATGTTTTCGTGATTTCGAGCAGCAACCCGTCAAAGGAGTGGATTATGGATCCTAGGTGCACTTGCCACATGAATCCAAAAAAAGACTTGTTCGAGGAATTATGTGATCAAGATGGTGGATATGTATTGATGGGAAACAACAAAGCTTGCAAGATTGCAGGTGTTGGATTTGTGAGATTCAAACTCCATGATGATTCAATAAGGTTATTGATTGAAGTTAGGTATGTACCTGATTTGAAGAGAAATTTGATTTCTCTCGGTGAATTCGACAAGAAAGGATATATTTTTCAAGGAGAGAAAAGTATCCGAAGATAGAAATTTGGCACATGAGATTAGGCCATGTTAGTGAAAGGGGTCTAGTCGAATTGGGGGAAAAAAATTTCTTGGTGGAGACAAAGTCGAAAAGCTGAAGTTTTGGGAACCTTGTGTACTTGGAAAATCTTGTAAAGTGAAGTTCAACAAAGGCAAACAAAGAACACATGGATCCCTTGATTACATTCATGCTGATCTTTGGGGACCTGCAAGGTGTCCATCACATTCAGGAGCAAGGTATTTTATATCCATAGTAGATGATTATTCTAGAAAATTATGGGTATTCATTTAGAAGACTAAGTATGAAACTTTTGAGAATTTCAAAGGTTGGAAGACTCTGGTCGAAAATTAAACCTGTAGTCAAGAGGTTGAGAACAGACAATGGTCTTGAACTTTGCAATGAGGCATTCGACATATTTTGTGCTTTCTCTGGTATTGCAAGGCACAAAAATACTGCAGGCACTCCACAACAAAATGGTTTGGATGAAAGGTTTAATCGAATAATCTTGGAGAGACTTAGATGCATGTTGACTAGTGTTGGGTTAAAGAAGGTGTTTTGGGCTGAGGCTATTTCGACAGCAACATATCTAATAAACAAATGTTCTTCGACTACATTAGATATGAAGACACCTGAAGAATTTTGGTCGGGACATCCACCGAATCTCGACAAACTGAGATTATTTGGATGCGTAGCCTATGCTCACATTAGGCAAGACAAGGTCGAACCTAGAGCTCTTAAATGTATGTTCATGGGATACCCTGAAGGAGCCAAAGTTTATAGGCTATGGTGCCTAGAGTCAGGTCACAGAAGGATTATCACTAGTCGAGATGTTGTTTTTAATGAAGCTGAAATGGCTTTCAAGAAAATGGATGATGTTGGTCGAAGTGCAGAAGTATCTGACGAAGAGCTGGAACAGGTAGAGATTCTTGTCGAGGTGGAGCATGTTGATTCTGAATTGCATATCCCAGATAAAGTTGAAGAAGTAGAAAATGTTGACAAAGTCAAGAAAACTGCCGATGACTATCTATTGGAAAGAGGTGGGACAAAGAGTCATTAAACCACCTCAAAGATTTGGTTATGCAGATCTTAACATATGCCTTAATCTCTTCAAGTGAGGTTCTAGACGAAGAACCAAGAGACCGTAAGGAATTTATAAGGAGTCGAAATAAGACTGAATGGATGAAGGCCATGGATTATGAGATGAAGTCTCTTCATGATAACAACACTTGGGAATTAATCAAGAAACCAGCTGGAGCCAGGTTAGTCAGTTGTAAATGGATTTTCAAAGTTAAGAAAGGAATTGAAGGAGTGTCGTCGAAAATATACAAGGCAAGGTTGGTTGCAAGGGGTTTCACTCAGAAAAAAAGGGTAGACTTCAATGATGTGTTTTCTCCTATTGTGAAGCATAGGTCCATTCGAATGTTGCTTGCCATGGTGGCACAATTCGATCTTGAACTGGAACAGATGGATGTGAAGACTGCATTCTTGTATGGTGACCTAGATGAAATAATCCTGATGAGGCAACCTGAAGGGTATGTCGAAAAGGGAAAGGAAGATTATGTGTGCAATTTGAATAGATCTTTATATGGGCTGAAACAATCTCCTCGACAATGGAATAGGAGATTCGACAAATTCATGGCACGCATAAGTTTCGTTAGAAGTTAGTTCGACCACTGTGTTTACTTCAGATTTCGTCCTGGTAATTCATTTGTTATTTTGTTTCTTTATGTTGATGATATTCTCATAGCAAGTAATAATGTTGAAGAGGTATTGAGGGTGAAGGCTGAACTCAATAAGGAATTTGAAATGAAGGATCTAGGAGCAGCTTCCGGATTCTTAGGATTGTCATTCGAAGAGATAGAAATCAATCGAAATTATGCTTATTTCAAGAGGCATAGTTACGGAAGATTCTCAAAAAGTTTGGTATGTCAAATTCGAAACTTGTTGTGACTCCAACAAACCCTCAATTGAAGCTGAGTATTGATTAGTGTCCCAGTACCGAGGTCGAAAGAGCTTATATGAATAATATCCCATATGCTAATGTAGTAGGTTCTTTGATGTATGTTATGGTTTATACCAGACCCGATATAGCATATACAGTAAGTCTTGTAAGCAAGTACATGGTGAATCCTGGAAAGGCTCATTGGCAAGCATTGAAGTGGATTCTAAGGTACATAAATGAGTCTCTCGAACAAAGTCTTAATTTATGGTGGAGCCTTGGGTGAAGATAGTAAAGCAAGAATCGAAGGATATGTCGACTCTGATTATGCAGGTTGTATGGATTCTAGAAAATCTACTTCTAGATATGTTTTCACTTTGTTTGGTACATCAATTAGTTGGAAAGCAACACTTCAGAAGGTTGTTGCATTATCAACCACTGAAGAGAAATATATTATTGTAACTAAAGTTGTGAAAGAAGCATTGTGGCTTGAAGGTTTTGCTAAGGAGATGAAAATTCAAGGTGACGTTATCACTGTTAAATGTGATAGTCAAAGTGCAATACACCTGTCGAAAAATTCAACCTATCATGAGCGAACCAAGCGATGATGAGGATGCATTTCGGAGGGTGATCGAGCGTGAGAAGTCTAAGTGATGAAGGTTTAGATAGATCATAATGTTGTTGATATGATCACCAAGACATTGCCTAGTTGCAAGTTTTTCCACTATATGCAGTTGATAAGGCTGCATGAAGAAAACTAGTTCGTTAGTTGATAATAGAGTTTGTTCCAAGGTGGATATTTGTGAGATATTGGATCGAACTCTATTGAGTCGAAGGTAGTATCTTGGTTCGACGGATCGATAGAGTTTAGCATGCAGTCAAAGTTTGCTCACATGCTGTTGTCGAAGTGTTACGTAGTCGAAGTGTGTTCTAGCTTGTAGTATCGAAGGATGCTAGGATTGTTAGCATCGAATTGGGCCAGTTTGTTATGTCCAATTGGTTAAGTTAGCTTGTACCCCTAAGTTAGTTTGTAATGGGTATTTGTGATAAAATCCCATTAGTTTAGAATGATAGGTTTATTATAAATAGCATACTAGTCTCTCATCATTGCATATTCCAAATCCTATTTTAGGGTGAGAGGGTTATTTGTTATTCTTGTATACTTGTAATCTTATTTCAAGAGTAAGGAAAGAATAACAGTTAATAACCAATCATTGTGTTCATCGTGTTCTTCATTCTTTTTCCTACCCTAACTATTTTTTGATCATTAAGCAACAAGTTTATATTTTGTTCTAAGGCATCCGACTCACAACACCTCCAAAACCTTCGTTCCACTCTTCCAATATCTCTCCCTTGCCTTCTCTTCACGTATTGCCTCTAAACCTTATATTTTCTTATGTTGATAAACCTAATTCCTTCTCTTATAATTAAATCCAACTAATAATAATGTTATTATTATTATTCTATTGGGCCTATTATTCACACCTCCAACTTGCTATTTCTCACTCAACAATTAAACCCAACTAAATAAATAATATTCAAATATTCAATTAATATTTCTAAAAATAATTGAAATTTTGGTGCAACACTCCCAGATGTCACATAAGGATGTCAAGACATCTGGTCTGACATTAAAACTAACACAGACAAGGGAGAATTATATAGTGCAAGAAAATACAAAGAATACACAGAATTGTTCACCCAGTTCGGTTCAAACCAACCTATATCTGGGGGCATACCAAGCCAAGAATGAAGTCCACTATCAGTAGTAATAATTCAGACTTAAACCTATCAGTTTACACCCTTCACTTAATTCTTACCCAATGAACCTTCTACTTAGGTCCTCCCTAGATATGGAATATCCCCATTCCACTTTCAATCATCACAATGATGTCTAGCAGTCAACATCCCAGTCATTACATCAACAACTTGATTTCCATCAACTCTCCAAACACAAAAAAGTAGAAATCATACTTCTATCACAAACTAACTAAGTCCTAAATCCTCTTGCTTATAACTTAGGACACACATTGGAGTTGCTTCACAGCTTCCACAACTTCACTCATTGCTTCACAGCTTCTGAGTGAGTAAAACAACCCTCTTGCCTACATGCTACGAGGTACAAATCAGTGACCATCCCACAATCTGGGTGGTTCACTTACATGGCTAACCCTAATGATTACATCTTATTAAAACCAGCTATCTTGCTAAGACTAGGTTACAACGTCCTTATTTATAACCTATTACCCAATTGGATTTGGGCCTTCAAACAACAGCTTATAGCTGTAACAAACTGCAGTAACAAATTATGCAGAAAAACAAACAAGCAAAAAACTTCTACTACAATCAAGGTCCTAAATCTGATTTTTCTCCTTAGCTTCTAGACCTCCACATATGCCTTCAATAGCATGCCACATAGGGTGCTTAATATTCCTAGAATATTCTGCATAACTTAAAAAAGAACTGTAACATATTTAACAGTTCAGCAGGCGTGATGTCTGATGTCACAACATCTCTTTTGATATGTTGTTCCAGTTGTTGAAACACTTCAACACAACATGTTTCTCCATTAAATAGAACTTCAATCTTCTTTCTCCTTACAAGTTATAAATCCTATTCAACCTATTGCTGCTATATTAGTTTTACCAAACATAAAGTCGATCCTAAAAATAGAGAACTAATAACAATTCTCCGACTAAACCGACTATTTAACCTGATTGTCCACTTAACATCTCAAATCAACATATTAATCTAATTACACATTTAGAATAATACCGATAATTTCCAACTTTGACTAATTCCAATAAATAAATCTTTAATTAATTAAATTAAATAATTAATTAAATTCGGGGCATTACAGAAGGAATGTTAAAAGATTTTTCCACTAAGGACTTAAGGGAAAATAATCTAAAGAGCGGTGATTGAAGATTATGAACTTGTTGAATAGATCAGGATTCGAGGTTATTACAGGTTAAATTATACACTTTACCCTAACATGCTCCTCATATTAGTAAAAAGCCAATTTATATTTTTGCTAATTTTACAGTGACAATAACAAACCAAAACCTCAAATTCAAGTTTTTGTTTAATTGAACTCAATGTATACGCGGTCCTTAAGATGTATATCTGTAGAATTTCTATTACAAAAGGCAAAATAGTACGCTTGCTATTTTTTTCATCACACGTGAAAGACTACTATCAAATGGAAAGCCTTCAACAGAAGAAATTTGAATTTTTTTCTAACTATAGATTTATCTAAATTTTTAAGAAATATGGATAATGTATCATCTAAATTTTAAGGAATATGTATAATATATTAAAATAAATTATGTTATGTTGAATATAAAAGCATTTTCAAATTGGTGGTTGTTGTTGATACAACATCTTTGATACATTGATAATCTTATAATTTTCCAGTTCATTGGGATGCATAACAAAGAAAATTGGAAATTTTAATACAAATATATCTCTATTTTGTTTGGCAACAACAAATTTGGAAAATTTAACACAAGTATATCTCTATTTTGTTTGGGAACTCATTGTAATTTGAAAGTAATTGTAAAATTAGTTTAGCCTATATTCTAACTAACATTTTATTAATTTAATTTCAAAATTATTTGTGATATTATTGGTGGATTTTAGTGGCCATCAAAATAATATGCAATGTATGTAGTGAAGGGTTCAAAATAGACATGTGATATAGGATGTGCTATTGTTTCATCTTTGACTTCTAGGTTTACTAGGACGTGCTATTGGCTCAACTTTCAAAGTTGACCAAGTGAACAGGATATTGTTTTTGGATGGTATTTTATACATATTCTTTATGTTGTTCTAATAGGGGATCGTTATGATATAGTCTAGGGGTGGACAGATTTTCACAATCCGGTCCAAACCGGCCGACCCAAGAGAACCGATATCATTCGGGTCGGTTTAAACGGGTCATCGGTTATCCGATTTGCAATGTGTTGGGCTCATATGGATAAGTTTGGTCGGTTTAGGATGTAATTCTTGGGGCCATGGATGACCATAACCGACCGATAGATGAATTCTTGGGGCAATTCTTATGGGCTGGCTGGCTGTTACTGGAGTTTATCATTCTGGCCCAACAACTTCACACAGATATTTTCACTAAGTCACCTAGGGTTTCTGCATCTTCTCAGTTCTCACAGTTTCAATTTCCTTTCTCATCAACATCTCTCTCGGCCTGGGTTTCGAGAAACACCACCTCACCTAGCCGCTGTCGTCGTTGTTTCGTCATGTACGACCACCAAACGCCTTTGATCCAAGTGCATCTTCGCCGTTGTTTTCTCGTATTTCTCGTATCATCTCGCCATTCTCTTTCTTTGTTCTCTTTCTCTCAGTCTCTATTTCTACCTCTTTCTATTTTGTTCACCGAGGTAACTCATTCTGCATACTTATACTGTTTGTAGAGCTAATTTATTATGTTTTGTTTTTGCAAGGAATTGGAAGTGCTAGCTTGCAAGGAGTGATTCAAGGTATATTTGTGTGTTTAAAAATTGTGTATTAACAATGTTTTGTGGAATAAGCTGGACTTTTGAAAACTATTTCTACCTCTTTCTATTTTGTTCACCGAGGTAACTCATTCTTGGTTTGTTTATTTAAAAATGTTGGTTCTTAACTCTTTTTTTTTTATTGAAAGATGGAACATGGAGAAGGGAGCTTTCAAGGAGGTGGAGAAGCTGGAGAAGAAAGCTTGCAAGGACTCAGTGAAGGAAGCTTCCAAGGACGGAGTGAAGGTGAGATTTCACAACAAGTTACTTGTTATTTGTGGGTATGGCATGAAAAGTAATACTGTTTCTATTTGTTTCCTTTTCACCTCAATAATAGTTTCTGTTGTGTAATACCGTGTAGTATTGGTGGTTATTTTAGTGTATGTTGAGTAATATTGGTTGATATTTAATGATCTTTTTTAGTCCAACATTTAAATTGGTCATGTAAGTAACTGTTTTAGATTATTCATATAGGACTGACTAAGTGTTTTTGTTGACCAAAATATTTTCAGTGATGGAACATCCTGTTCCCTATGTTGAACCTACACAAGCAGTAGAAACCGCACTTCCTCCCCTCCCCCCTTCTAGGAAAAAAAGACTAGTTAATGCTAGTGGATCTAGGAAAACTTCCACCGTTTGGTTAGACTTTAACATTTGAATGAACCAACCGCGTGTAAACATTGTCACAAAAGATATCGATGCGACCCTAAAACACATGGAACATCTAACATGTTAGCTCACTCAAAAGTGTGTCACAAAAACCCTAACCTTTTACTGAAAGATCCGACTCAAAGAAACCTTGTAAGTGGTGAGGGTGGTGTTTTAGGTTCAACAAGCCAAAGGTTCAATGCTCAAGCATGTAGGAAGGCTATTACTTCATTTGTACTTCTTGATGAGCATTCCTTTAGAGTGGTTGAGGGTGAAGGTTTTAAGAGACTATGCAAACAATTACAACCACAAATGACCATCCCTTCAAGGAGGACGGTTGCTAGGGATTGTTTTCAGCTTTATCTTGCCGAAAAGTTGAAACTTAAAGCCTTCTTTAAATCTGATTGTCCTAGGGTTGCACTAACCACTGATTGTTGGACTTCAATTCAAAATCTTAGTTACATGGCCATAACTGCACACTTCATTGACAATGAATGGAACTATCATAAAAAGATTATCAGTTTTAGTTTAGTTCCAAATCACAAGGGTGACACCATTGGCAAGAAAGTGGAGGATGTTTTGAAGGAATGGGGGCTTAGAAAAGTGTCAACAATTACCCTTGATAATGCAACATGTAATGATGTGGCTGTTTCTTATTTGGGAAAAAGACTTAAAAGCAAGAATGCTTTAGTTGGTGATGGGAGTTTTTTTCATATGAGGTGTGCTGCCCATATCTTAAACTTAGTAGTGAGAGATGGGCAAAAAGATCATGAATTGGCTATTGAAAGTGTTCATAAGTCGTTAGGTTTGTGAGGTCCTCACCACAAAGAGCTTTAAAGTTTAAGGAGTGTATTGAAATTGTAGGGATAACATGTAAAAGAAAACTTGGCCTTGATGTTTCCACACGATGGAATTCCACATATTTGATGTTGGATGTTGCTGAGAAGTTTCAAAAGATTTGAGAAGTTAGAGGATGAGGATCCGGTACATGGAATTTTTAACTTCTCGGGTCCACCTTGTTCTATTGATTGGGAAAAATCTAGGGCTTTTGTGATTTTTTTGAAAACATTCTATGATGCAACCAAATTGTTTTCATCTTCGCAAGAAGTGTCGTTACATTCTGCCTTTCAAAACTTGATGAATTTTGCATAAGCTTCAAGAAGCTTCCTTGAACATGAATACCTATGTGGCTCCAATGGTTTCAAATATGAAGACCAAATTTGATAAATATTGGGGGATGTTGAAAAGTGAATCATTTCCTATTTTTGGAGTGATATTTGACCCTAGGTTTAAGTTCGGTTTTGTTGAGTGGTCTTTCAATGACATGCATGGGCTGGTAGTCCAATTGCTAAGAAAAGTATTGAGTGTGTCAAGAAAAGTCTATTTACACTATACAATTGGTATAAATCTGAGCACAGAAGAATGTTGAGGCTTCCTCTTAGATGCACCATCCGAGAGCACTTCTCTTGGAGAAACAAGTACCCAAGCTAGAAAACCTACACTTTTTACAAGGGCTGATGCATTTAAACAACACTTGAAGGATAAAGTCATTGTTGATAATAAAAATGAACTAGAGAAGTACTTAGGTGATCCATGTTTGGTTGAGGATGAGAATTTTAACATTCTTAAATGGTGGAAGGAGAATTCAACTCGTTATCCTATATTAGCTACTTTGGTTAGGGATGTTTTGGCAACACCTGTTTCAAGTGTAGCATCTGAAAGTGCTTTTAGCACGGGTGGAAGGATTTTAGACATGTATAGGAGCTCTTTGAGTCCAGCAATGGTTGAGGCACTTATTTGTTCTCAAAATTGGTTGATGCCTTCGGACGAGAACGATCCAAAAGTCCTTGATTTACTTGAAGAATATGACATAACTGATTCAATAGTTTTAGGTACATAGTTAATCATTTTTTTCCTTTTTAAAAATTATTTGATAAAGTTAAGCATCATCTCATTACAATTTTCTTATATGGTTGTAGAATTTCAAGTTGCTTGTGTTGTTGGAGCAACTGCTCCTGGGCAGGCTGCCCGGTTTAATTAGCTTTTAGGTATGAAAAAATTAAAAGTTATATACTAACTGTTTTCTAAGCCATAACCTGAATATTTTTTATATTGTTATGTGCAGCCACTTTTTTGGAGTCGTGAATGACTCGACTTTTGAAGTCGAACGACACAACCGACCTATATCGCCTCGACATCAATTCCTCGCACAAAGATGGATCCATTTGAAAATGATACAAGTTAATTTTTGTAACTCTTTATTCATTTTGGGTCACTTGAATAACTTGGTTAATTTTATAGCAAGACATAACTTTTCTTCAATAAATACAGTTGAAATTTCGATTTTGGAGCACCGTGTTGTTTCGATTTTGCTCATCGCAATCGTATTCGTGTCTTGTGTACCCTATAAGAATTCGAATTATCTTGCAATTTATGTTTCCTTGGTCATGGTCTTGTCACTTCACTTAATGGAAAACCTTATCGATCGTGAAAGCAACAAAGTCGACAAAAACTCATATTTAATTCAAGGCCCAGAATTTATATAATAGTTATTTTTTCAACTTCATTAATTTCTTTAGTCATGCATTGTGCTTTGCCTTAATATGGAATGATCGGCATATGTGTTCTTCTGTTCTATGATATGTCCGTACTGATTTGGACCATGGTGTTTCCATCTTTGGGTATAGTTACATTTGTTATTGGTTTGCTTAGTTCAGACTTATTCAAGAGGCATTTGCTTTACTCTTTTCACCGAGTAGACATCCTCTAGTTGTAAACCGACTATTTATACAAGATTTGTCCTTTTCGGTCATTGCTCGAGGCGATTTTCTTGAAATGAAACTGTTGAAGATGAAAGGCCTTCTACAACGCAAGTGAATTAGTTCGATTTACAACGACACACTGTCTCTGGTATAAGGTGTGCACTTTAATACCTACTTCCGGATATGTTCATTTCGCTCTGCTCATCATTTGTTCAATCTTTAATAGGATTATAATTTTTTGAACTTTTTTAGATTCTAAATTGATATGGTATAGAAAAACTATGATTTTGCATCTTAGACACCTCCAACTCCAAGATACAAAAGAAAATTATCATGCTGTTTTATAATTTTAATAAAATTAGTATTTTTCCCCATAAATTCATGTTGTGGGCATTGCTTTTTGTCTTATATCAAATGTTATAAATTTTATCATGGAACTAAGATTAAAAGTGGTTAAGTTGGTCTTCCTAACATATGTGTTTAGGAGAAACAAGCGCACAGTGGTGGATTTTTATTTGACCCTTATGCCTTTTTGTAGTAAGTAACTTTGACACACAATGGTGGATTTTTGTTTTACTCATCATCATTTTACTTGTTGTTAGTCTTGATATAAGAATTTATTTAGCTATTTGTTTCTTATTATTACTCTTTAGCTATTTGCAGACCAACTGACTATAACCCTTCGTTAGTCAGCTTCTAGGTCCTTGCCACTTAGTGCAAACCTCAACTTATCACTGTTGGACTTTCTGCAGGTAAGTTAACCATGTACTTTGATGGCAGTGTGCATTTTTTACACGAATTTTACATAATGTTGGAGTATAGCTTATGTTCTGACCTATCTGGAATGTTACCACTTCCCAGTACAATTGGTGGAGGCGAGGGACTCTAAAGGATATGGTTTCTGCATCTATCAGGTAAACAAAGGTGTATTGTACTCGAACATATAGACCTTAATGATAATTCACTTTTCTAATTTATTTTTTTGAGTAATTACCTAGAAAAGTTTTTTTGAGCATTTGGTAATTTTCTAACAGGATATAAAGTGTGTCTTTGTATTTCTTTATTCAAATTGATTTTCTGGGTAATCTGTTTAGGAACCAGCAGTAACAGACCATGTAATAGATACTTTTCGGGCAGTGGACATTCTAAACCAGAAGAGGATAACATCTTTGCATCGCAAAGATATAGCTATGCGGTGAGGCTCAAACTTTTACCTTCGTGGAATTCTGTGGATAACTGTTCGATTTGGTTTGGTAGAAATTGGTTTCGATTCCGATTTCGTATGCATTGGTAACTTAAACTAATCTGAAGCATGAGTTTCTATTAGTACTGTTTAATTGACTAGTTAGGACTGATTTTGATTCTGCACCTGTAGTTCATTGACCGCAAAAACAGAATGCACAGTGTTTTAGCTATTATGCTACAAGTATTCTCTTGGATTCACTGATAAAAACTGATTGGTAAAAGATGGAGTATTAAATAACCTCTGGCATTGTATTTGTGTGTGATATCTGCATTGTATGATTCCTAAAAGATGGAGTATTAAATAACCTCTGGCATTAGCAATGCCACTATTACATAATATTACCGGTTCTGTCAAAACCAAGAAAAAAACAAACATTCATAGCAACCTCTGCATTGCAACAGACACTTCTTTAGTTGCAATGAAACAATACTGCTTCATGTTCTTCATATGACTCTCTCTCATCTTTTTGACTTATGTGTCTGTTATACTTTTCACTTATTTTCTTTGAATAGCTAGCATGCTAATTTAATATACATTCATTCTCCGCCTAACTATTTTTTTTTTGTAAGAATTGAAAGTTATTAATGTTTAATAAAATTTAGACTTTGCATCATAGTGCTAAAATTGTATAGTATAGAAATAAAACAATACAGTAAAAAGAAAAGAAATAAAAACGATATATTAGAAAAATCTCTAAAGTGGTGCAATATACTTGAGTTTCAGCATAGCATTTATTAGTTGAGTAGTGCATTTAAGAGTAATGCAAATTCTAGAGGATCTTTGAATAAAAATCCCAATGTGTGAAATCTATTTAGAATGTTGTCTCAAGTTAGACGACTGATTTCATTGACATTCCAAACGTTATCAATCTATCCAGTTTTGTTATCTCCTGATTCTTTTTACATGGCATATGATCTGATAAACACATTTAGTTCTTGCTTTGGTCATGCATAATTTTGTTTAGAAGCAAAAGCTTTGAAATATATTATTTCTAAAATAACACTTCTCTTCTCTTGCAGCATGGAACACTTCTCTTCTCTTACGACGTGGGTGTTTAAGTCGGAAATATGATGGTGAACAAAAATTATAATTAGTGTTGGTTGTGTCATCATGTTGGCTTTTAATGTTAATTTATATATGAAGGATGAATGTAATTTAAGTATTCAAAGTGTATTTTAAGCTTTCTTTTAATGTTGGCATCTACAAAACTACCTTCTAGACTTTATGTCCAAAATTGAATGTATTATTTTGATATAATATGAAGATTATTAAGATTATGTATAAGGTAATTGTGTTATAATTTTGATTTTTTCTCGCTATATCATTTTTTATATATGTTTTTTTTATTTAATTTTGGTCATAGAATACAATTATTTGACAATCATGTAATCCGGCCTAACCGAACCGTACAAACCGGTAACCCGACAAACCGTAACCTTGGCCAAACCGATTTTTGAATGGTCGAAATTGGACTATTGTTTTACATCCGAAGTTTGGGATGGATTGAACTTTTGGGCCCGAATCCAATCCTATCCGACCGTTTGTCCACCCCTAATATAGTCTATGCTATTGAAAATATTTAAAAATAATGTTCAAATATTTGGAAACGGTAAAAAATTAAACTATATTTATTCAAATCAAACAATTTTGGCAAACGACATTTTCTTTCTTTTATGCTATAATTTTAATTTTTTCTTTTAAATCTTTTTTTTGTTGTTTTATTTAATTGAAGTTAGAGAATTTGACTGTACGGTTGATTCTAAGTTTGTAATTATGTGAATGTTAACCAGTTTAAAATGAATCTAAACTTGACAAATGAGAGTGAACAACTTATAATGGGTATTAAGACGGGTATATGTGAACGTATCTATGAGATACCAGCTATAGACTATCCATTTTAATGTCCATCTCTAAAAAAAAATTTTGTTGCTATTTATATAATTGAAATTAGAGAATCAGATGTACAATTTATCATAGGGACGAATTAATGTTTAAGAGTTGGTGCATATTATTAGCCTATATTTGTAACTATGGGAATCTCAATTAATTGAAGAATGAATTCATACTTTATAAATGATGATCTGATAGACATGTAATGTGAATCCATATAGGACCCGCTTGATAAGTGTGTTTCTTACTAGTTTAGTTATAAAGATTAGACCATAGGCCATAAAAATTATTTTAAACTTATCGGTCAACCTATTTTTAATAAATATGTATAATATTATTATTATTATTATTATATATTTTATTTGTACTATATATTCAAGAGAACTCATGAAAATATCTTACGACATTGTTCATAAGGTTTCTTCAACTTATTTTAATAAATAAACTAGAAAAGTCAACCCAAATCGTCATTTAGTCTCGTTGATTTTTGAATTTGTGAGTCTATTTAAATATTAGTAAAATTTCTTATTTTTTATTGTTCAAATAAAATAGACTTTTAGACTAATAGTTCAATATGTTCTTCAAACAAGCCAGACCCATGTCTAAAAATAAATTTATGATATGCCACAAATCAAACATAGACTTGAAATTTTTAATAAATCAAACTTAGATTTGACAAAGCATATTTCAAAGTAGCATATTCCCACCCCTAAGTGCAACTATGTACTTTTAGTATATACGTAATTTTTAAGTGAATAATCTAAAATTATATATTTTATAGTATTTATAATTGTTCTCTTGTTTGTTTACCTAAAAATCATTCAATTTTTTATATTTGTGAAATAATGTCTCAAAAACTTCTAACTTTTTAAGAAGAAAAAAATACAATAAAAAAATTTAAAGAGAGAAAACTAAAATTCAATGTAACATTCATTACATTAAGACTTGCGTATACGAACTTTTTATTTGTGTGGTGAATAACTGAATTGGTTTAAAAATATGGTTAAATATGTTTCGGGTTCCTATAAATAATTTAAAATTCAATTTTAGTCTCTAAAAAAATTTCCTTTACAAAATGGTCCCTTTAAAGTTTTTTATCCATAACTTTGATCCCTATCGTCTATTTGTGCTAACGGAAGCTGACTGGCATGCCACGTCATTCGAAGTCAACATTATAAAAAAATATTAGATTGTGGGGTTTTAAACCTTCCTAAATTTGAATTTACCTTTGCATGTTCGTTACCTTCATTCTCACTTCTTTCTCTCAAACATTCTCACTTCTTTCTCTCAAACGTTCACTTCTCTTAGTTGCATGTTCTTCACGTTCTTTCTCTCTCAAACAATTTAAGAATGTCATTCCTCCAAAAAAAATTTTAAGCATTTATTAAAGAAAGTTAATGAGAAAAAGGCCTCACGAGAAGCAAAGAGCTTGAGAAAATTTGTGTATATGCTAATGACATTAAATCAAATTTGAATTAAGAAAGGAAATATTGTGGAAGCATTGAAATTATCAATTCTATGTTGGTTAATGAGTTGCCTCAGAGGGGTAAAGACATTACATTTGTGAACATGAAGTGTTGAAACGCCCAACCATGAGAATACTCACAAGTTGGTTGATAAAATGTCCAAGATAAATGTTGTCACATATTTAGCCATTTCTTTTTATTAAAATTTGATTTCAAACTATCATATGAATCTCTTAAACTGATTCTGAAATTTGTTTCATAAAAGAAATCAATAAAATATATGGAAGATAATCACACGAGCTCACTACTTGGTCTTGCTTGGAACAAGGAGTTCATGTTTGTTAGATTTGGATTCTTATTTATTTTCTCCGCTCTATGCTTATTGCATCATAGTGACAAGGTAAGAATCCATTTGCAATGCATATCGTTGATAACGAAAAATATGGGACATATTTTTTAGTTAAATTGTAAAATGCAATATTCTATAAATTATTGACATTGAATAATTCAAATTTTTTGGGTGATTGTTTTCCTTGATGCCTTTCAACTATCCTCTTAGGTTCAAACACTTACTTGGAATCATCATAGACAACATGTTCTTCTTAGTGGCTTCTTGCTACTGGATCCAAAAATGGTAATAGTGATATCAAATTAGTAGTACTCTTCTATCTTTAATGAAGATTGAATTGTAATTAATATGTCTAAAGGAATTCTTGGTATGAGCCTAATGTGGAGAAAATGGAAACTCCAAATTGGGAAATAGAGGTGAATGTAATGGGAATTTGGGTACATGGTTTAAAGTAGTTCTGCACCCATCTGTTTGTTTTTGTATTTAGGCTTGCACTGTTATTTCTTCTATCTGATGTTGGATTATGTTTCCTTAATATTTTATCATCAATATGTATGACTTTTTCACATTTGATCCTTGAAATGTATGTTGCCATTGTTATTTGTAGATGCGTGCTCGAGTTTTCATGATGTCAAAACCCCTTGAAACGAATGTGTGTATATGTGTGCTACAAGGTTGGCTGATGAAGAAATACAAAGAATCTAGAGAAAGGCCAGATATGTCGACTCAAGTGCCTCTCCGGTCGACGCCCGGTTAAGGGTAACACCCTGGAAGTTATGTACCGGCCCTTGACTCGATGCATATGCAGATGAAGTCTAGGAGCTAAAATCTAAAAGATTAGGTCAACGCATCCCCCCGGTGCTGTCGACGCATCCAACATTGAAGGCCCAACGTGTATGCTCTGGATGTTACGCGCCGACCCTCCCTCCTGGAGCGGTCGACGCATCTACCTGTTGTTTATTTATATTTTGTCTTATTTTCATTCATTAATACTAACACGTATAAATGGATTTCATTTGTCATTTGAGCTTTTTTAACAAGAATAAAGTGAAAGATACACATAGAGAGCACTTCATCTTCAACGTTCCTTCTTCAATTTCAACTTCTCCAAAAATCAAAGTGGTTGATTTCAAGATCCGAGAATTGTTGATAACGTACGAGTTGAAGAATTAATTCAGATTTGGGTTGTGTTTTGTGGGATCTATCTTGAATAAAACCTTTAGGGTTTTGTCCTCCTAGATCCGGATCGGTGCATGGGTTTTTTGGTACTAATCTTTGCTTTGCAAGATTCAGTCGAGTGAAGCATCAAGGAGCAGTGGATTCACTTGATTTTGTCACGGTAACCGGATAATCTTAAAGGAAGAGTTAGGGTTCGATCTTGTTTGATTGATATCATCCGAGAGAAAGAAATTCTACAGAAAATTGGTACAAATTTCAAGTAACGTTAACCAGAGGTGTAATCGAAGTGATCGAAGCTTGGTTTAGCTCAAACCAAGGATCGTGAAGAAGATAGGTTCATCATAATCAATTGAATTGTGTGAAAAGGAACTATTTCTTCACTTGTTATAATTTGTAATTTTATGAAAAACTTCTCAACTCTAAATTTTGGGCGCACGACACCACGCGAGGACAAAAAGTGGAACCGCTTTAAGAAATTCTCGCTCTTTTGTATTTACTTTCATTACTTGATTGATCAAATTTATTAGATTCAAACTATCAAACTTGCATAAACTGAAATTGTGTTGGGTCGAGCTTTAACAAATACATTTGTAACTATCCATTTGATTGTTGCGTGACAATTATCGAAAACACAACTTTGTTAATGCAACACTTGTGAAATTCTCTTAGAAGGTGTTTGATAAATTGTCTTCTCTACAAATTGCTTATTGTGGTTAATTTTGTTTCTTACTATTCGCATTGGAAGTATTTGATACTCAAGGTGATATTTAAGAAGATTACTATAGTGTACTCAAAGAGCATTGATTAAAGCTATTTTCTCACATTTTCCAAACGGTTCGCATATCCGATCTTCTCAATAGTGGATCGTTTAAACGATTGAAAATACAGGAGGCTTTCGTTATAAATTCTCTAAACACGCAAATTTTAAAATCCCGATCTATTCAATCTCGGTTCTAGATTGAGCACATCGTCTAACAAGTGGTATCACGAGCGCGGGTTTATCTAGTGCTTCGCAATATTACTGTGTAGAATATGGAGAACGATCCAAAAGGGGATTATACGAGAGCTCTGGTTTTCACTGGTGAAAACTATAGCTATTGGAAAAATTGCATGCGTGTTTATATCACATTTGTTGATAGAAAGATATGGAAAGTTATCGAAAATGGTCCTATGGCAATAACCATGACCAACAAAGATAACGTTACCATACCTAAACCGGAAGCACTATGGGATGAAAATGATGAGAAAAATTATGCCTATGTTTAGAAGGGTAGAAACATGCTTATAGATGCCTTAGGTATCGATGAATACTTTCGAGTATGTCATTGCACCACAGCCAAAGCCATGTTGGATGCCCTACGAATTGCCCATGAAGGCATAAATGATGTTAAGCTTGCTAGAATCAATACTTTGACTCAAGAGTTTGATCTCTTTCACATGAATCATGGTGAAACCATTGCCGATATGCAAAATAGATTCTCTCACATTATTAATACACACTCTTGGTCATGTTACTCCCAATGCGCTTCTACTTACAAAATTTTGAGATGTCTTAATAGGGAATGACAATTGAAAGACATCGCTATCAAGGAAGCAAATGACCTAGCCACTCTTGACATCACAACACTATTTGGCAAGATCCAAGAGCATGAACAAGAGCTCAAAAATCTCAACAAGCATGAAAAGAAAGAAAGAAAAAGCAAAAAGATACGGAAAGGAAGTCTATCTCACTAAAGGCTTCAAGCTCAAAGTCTTCCACTAACAACTAATGTGTTATTGATTCTAGTGATGATTATGAGAGCTCGAGTGAAGACATGGGGCTATTTGTGATACAGTACCACAAATGTCTTCGAAAGAATGAAGTAAAACACTCGGACAAAAATCTCGTCACCAATAGGCAATAATCAAAGACATCTAAGCAAGATGATGACAAGAAATCAAAATCAAGGGATCATGCTTCAATTGTGGGAAACCCGACACTACAAGATGGATTGTCCTGTTCTCAAAAGAGAAAAGGAAAAGAAAAATTCCAAAGAAGACCAAACAAAGTTATAAGAGCTTACATTGGGAAAACGATAGTGAAGAATCCAACAAAAGTGACTCTAGCAATGAAGAAAAAACGATCAACTTTTGCCTTATGGCTCATCAAGGAAATAAGAAAAGGTAAATAACTCTAAGTATGATCATAGTGATAAAATGTCTCATTTAGAATTACAAAAAGTATTTGACACTCTACATCATGAGGCTAGAGAAGCTTCAAGCGACTAGCCTCAAACAAGAAAATTTTTTCATACCTTGAGCATAAAGTTTTCGAATCTAAAAAGGAACTTGAAGCTCTTAAGGAATCTATGATTGAAAAGGTCAAATGTGATATCAAAGATGACAAGATGTCTTGGCATGATTGGCACGGATGTGAAACTTGTCATATTTGGCAAAGAGAAGTTAAAACTCTGAAAGCTAAACTTGACAAGGATTTATAACCCAAAATTACAGATGTTATTGATAGATCAAATTTCTGAAGTAGTATGATTTAATCCTTATCAAAAATAAACTTATGAAATTAGAGATTAATCTAGCAAATGCAGTTTTAGGAGATTTATAGTTCCTTAAAGCATTTTTCGATGGTTGCCTAAATGCAACTCATGTACAAATCACACACAAGGACCCAATAACAATTGGCCATCTACTTCCCTTGTTTAAATTCGTAGGTGGAATGTCTTGAGACCGTCGAGAGAAGATGGTTCCTTGATAGTGGATGCTTAAGACATATGACGGGTGACATATCCTTATTCTTTGACTTTGTGACTAAGAATAAAGGATTTGTTACCTATGGTGACAATAACAAGGGAGAAATACTCGGTAAAGGTAGTGTAGGTAATCCCTCTTCTACTACTATCTCTGAAGTCCTTTTAGTTGATGGCCTTAAACACAATCTCATTAGCATTAGACAAAGCGACAAATGATACAATGTCTCTTTTTCTAAATATTGTTGCAATATTGAACATAATGTAAATAAAGAAGATGTGTTCAAAGGCTTGAGGGTTAATAATGTATATATGCTATACTTGAATGAAGTTTCCGTGAAAGGTACCAAATGCCTAATCTCCTTAAATGAAAATTCTTTGCTTTGGCATAGACGCTTTCTCACTTAAACATTGATTTGTTAAATAAAGTTGTCACAAAATATTTAGTAGTCGGATTACCCAAGGTAAAATTCTCCAAAGATCACTTATGTGATGCGTACAAATGAGAAAACAAACAAGAATCTCGTTTAAATCTAACAACATTGTATCTACAACGAGACCTCTTGAACTTCTCCATATGGATCTCTTTGGACCCTAGAATTAAAAGCTTAGGTGGAAATTATTATGGATTTGTCATTGATGATGACTACTCTAGATTTTGTTGGACATTTTTCTTAGCAAATAAGAGTGACACCTTTCCAGCATTCGAAAATTTTGCCAAGATTTTCCAAAACAAGTTAAATGCTAACATTATTACTATACGTAGCGATCACGGAGGAGAATTTGAAAATGATTTGTTTGACAAGTTTTGTACAAAGCACGTAACTGATCATAATTTTTCCGCACCACGTACTCCTCAACAAAATGGATTTGTGGAACGTAAAAATCGTGTTTTAGAGGAACTAGGAAGAACTATGATCAATGAAAATAGTCTTCCTAAATACTTTTGGGCCGATGCCAATTAACACGACATGTTATGTTTTGAATAGGGTCCTAATACTTCATATTCTAAACAAAACTCCCTATGAACTTTTGAAAGGAAGAAAACCAAATATTTCTCATCTTCGTGTGTTCGGATGTAAATGTTTTGTATTAAAAAGTGGAAAGGAAAATCTAGGTAAATTTGACTCAAAAGCTGATGAAGGTATCTTCCTTGTATACTTTGATTCTAGTAAAGCTTATAGAGTATACAATAAAAGGTTACATCTTTGAAGAGTCTATGCATGTTTTCTTTAATGAATTCTATCCGGAAGTAGTCGGAAAGGGTAGTTTGTTTGATGGTGTGTATCTTCGAAAGCATACTAAAAGATCCGAAAGAAAAGGACTCGGAATCTACTAATAACGAGGAAGAGTTGGATCAAGTATCCGAGGAAAGAGGGGAGGATCATCCAAGTAATAAAGATGATCTTCCTTTGGAATGGAAAAACTCTAAGGATCATCCCATTGACAACATCCTTGTAGACATTTCAAAGGGAATTACCACTCGCTCTAAGATAAGTAACTTTTGTTATCATTTTGCTTTTGTCGCACAAATTGAGCCTAAAAATTCTAAAGAGGCCTTACTCGATGAGTATTGGCTTTTAGCTATGCAAGAGGAACTTAATCAGTTTATAAGAAATGAGGTTTGGGACCTTGTACCACCTCCGCGAGATCATCGAGTCATTAGAACTAAGTGGGTCTTTAGGAACAAACTTGACAAAAATGGAATAATAAATCGCAACAAGGCCCGCCTTGTTGCCCAAGGGTATAATCAAGAGGAAGGCATCAATTATGAGGAAACTTATGCTCCGGTGGCCCGACTTGAGGCTATACGCCTTTTACTTGCATATGCATGCTCACAAAATTTTAAGTTGTTTTAAATGGACGTAAAGAGTGCTTTCCTAAACGGATACATTAATAAGGAGGTCTATGTGTCTCAACCCCCAGTTTTGAGAATTTTGAGAATCCTAACTATGTTTACAAACTTAAGCTTGTGTTATACGGTCTTAAATAAGCTCCTAGACCTTGGTACAAGCGTATAAGAAAATTCTTATTAGATCAAGGATTCTCAAGAGGTAAGGTTGACACAACCCTTTTTGTTAAACGTCAAGGAAAACACTTCATTCTAGTCCAATTTTGTGTATATGATATCATTTTTGGTTCCACTAATATATCCTTAGTCAAGGAATTTTCTAGGCTTATGCAAGGAGAGTTTGAAATGAGCATGATGATGGAGTTGAACTACTTCCTTGGAATTCAAATAAAGCAATTGAACGAAGGAACTTTCGTGAGCCAAACGAAGTATTGTCTTGATTTGCTTAAACGCTTTGATATGGATAACTTAAAAGCAATTGACACCCCTATGCCTACTGTGGTAAATTTAGACCGTGATGAGAATGGTAAGTCCGTTGACACAAAGAGGTATAGAGGTATGATTGGTTTTATTCTTTATTTGACTGCGTCCAGCCCAGATATCATGTTTAGTGTTTGCATGTGTGCCTAGTATCAATCATATCCCAAGGAATCACATTTAAAAGACGCGTTTAATACTTAGGTATCTTTGTGGTACTACCAAGTATGGTCTTTGGTTATCTAAGGGAAGTGATTGTTCCTTAGTTGGATATTTCGACTCCGATTTTGCCGGTTGTAAATCAGATATGCAGAGCACGAGTGGTACTTGTCACTTCTTTTCTAACTATTTGGTAAGTTGGCATAGCAAAAAGTAAGTTTCGCTGCCTTGTCAACCATGGAGCGAATAAGTTGCACCGATAATTGTTGTGCCCAAATTTTGTGGCTAAAGCAACAATTATTCGACTTCAATGTCCATCTTGAACGTATTCCTATTTTATGTGACAGTACTATTTTCTATGAATCTAACTATGAATTTGGTCCTACACTCTCGCACAAAACATATCGAAATAAGGCACCACTTCCTTAGAGATAATGTGGAGAAAGGCGATGTAGTTTTTGAGCATGTTGATAGCAAGAACCAACTTGTAATATTTTTACTACATCGTTATGATCGAGCTTTTCTTCCATATCCTAAGAGAACTCGCTCTCGATATCTCGAACGATTGCATCTCAATTGAGGTGCATGCTCTAAATTTTATTAACTATTCTCTCTATCTACTACTCTTTTTGTTTGCTAGTTCTTAGTGAAAGGTTCATAACTAATTCTCATGGAGGTAGTATCTCTTGGTATTTCTCTCTAACACTAAACATTCCTTTGACCATAAATGTGTGCTTACTAGATTTTCTACTTGACTTATAATGGTCGTGTGCTTATGTGCAAGTGCTACTTATATATTGTTTGTTCTTCATGATTAAATGTCTTCAAGTTGCAGAAAAAATATGATTCAAAATGGATAAGTCGACCCATCTACCCAATCTCCTACTGATGGAAACTAAGTATCTTGTCTCTACATCTTGTTTTCCTTAATCTATTGTAATTCATATTTTTATTGTCATGGTCGTACTTTGTGTTCATATATGACTTACTTTTCATGTGTTTGCTACTTCATGAATGCTTCTTTAATGTTTCCGTACAATGTTTCACTCTGTGTATTCATTGTGTTTCTAAAATTGCATCTTGTTTGACAAATGCCTTTTCATTATATTGTGTTATGTTTAAACTTGCCTCTCTCTTTTTGATGTTGTCAAATGGGGAGAATGTGATGAATGGAGACTCATTCCTATACGCACACTCGGGGAGAATTGCTCGATTCGCATATTACTCGCTTAGCTTATCTCTAAACATTTGTATACATCTCATGCTTTTCTTATGTACGTACTACCTAGTGTTTTTCGGTTTTGCCATCATCAAAAGGAGTATGTAGATGCATGCTAGATTTTTCATGATGTCAAAATCTCTAGAAAAGCATGTGTGTGTGTGTGCTACAAGGCGACTAATGAAGAAAAATAAAGAATCTAGAAAAGGCCGATGCATCGACGCAAGTGCCTCCTGGTTGATGCACGGTTAAGGAAACACCCTAGAAGTTATGTGTCGACCATTGAGTTGACGATATGCAAATGAAGTCCGGGAGATAAAATCTAAAAGATTGCATCGACGCATCCCCTGTGTCGCCGACGCATCCCCTAGTGTCATCGATGCATCTAACATTGAAGGCTCAACGTAGGCTTTGATGTTACGCGCCAACCCTCCCCCCTGGAGCGGTCGACGCATCTACTTGCTGTAGCCTTTAATTAAAATTTTTTTTGCCTTATTTTCATTCATTAATACTAACACATATAAATAGATTTCATTTGTCATTTGAGCTTTTTTAACAAGAATAGAGTGAAAGATACACATAGAGAGCTCTTCATCTTCAACATTCCTTCTTCAATTTCAACTTCTCCAAAAATCAAAGTGGTTGAATTCAAGATCCGAGAATTTTTTATAACGTCTGAATTGAAGAATTTCTTCAGATTTGGGTTGTGTTTTATGGGCTCTATCTTGAATAAAACCTTTAGGGTTTTTTCCTCCTACATCCGGATCGGTGAGGGGGTTTTTGGTACTAATCTTCGCTTTGCAAGATTCAGCCGAGTGAAACATCAAAGAGCAGTGGGTTCGCTTGATTTTGTCCAGGTAACCGGAGGATCTTGAAGGAAGAGTTAGGGTTCTATCTTGTTCGATTGATATCAACCGAGAGAAAGAAATTCTACAGAAAATTGGTAGAGATTTCAAGTATCGCTAATCGGAGGTGTACTCGAAGTGATCGAAGCTTGGCTTAGCTCGAACCAAGGATCGTGAAGAAGATAGGTTCATCATCATCAATTGAATTGTGTGAAAAGGGAACTATTTCTTCACTTGTTACAATTTGCAATTTTATGAAAAACTTCTCAACTCTAAATGTTAGAGTTGGGGCAGATGTACACCACACGAGGACGAAAGGTGGATCTGCCTTAATAAAGTCTCGTATTCTTTTTTGCATTTTCTTTCATTACTTGATTGATCAAATTTGTTAGATTTAAATTATCAAACTTGCATAAACTGAAATGTGTTGGGTCGAGCCTTAACAAATACATTTGTAACTATCCGCTTGATTGTTACGTGACAATTATCTACAACACAACTTTGTTAATGCAACACTTGTGAAATTTTCTTACAAGGTATTTGATAAATTGTCTTCTACAAATTGCTTATTGTGGTTAATTTTGTTTCTTACTATTCGCATTTGAAGTATTAGATACTCAAAATGATAGTTAAACGATTAATATAGTGTACTCAAAGAGCATTGATTAAAGCTATTTTCTCACATTTTCCAAACAGTTCGATATCCGATCTTCTCAATAGTGAATCGTTTAAACGATTGAAAATCCAGGAGGCTTTCGTTATAAATTCTTTAAACACGTAAATTTTAAAATCTCGATCTATTCAACCCCCTTCTAGATCGAGCACATCGTCTAACATTATTGATAATAAATAATTATTTTTCATATTTAAAATACACTTTCTAAGTTACTCTGTTCACTTCCATATAAGATTAAATTAACCTTTTTTGCTAGTGTTTGTTCGAGAACCCATGCATTGTGCATATATACTGCTAGAACAAAGGATTTTTTTCAATATATAATCACTTATGATTGAGACATTTCGTCGAATGAGTTGAGTGCATCCTCAATAACAGCCCTCTATAGCCATCATCCAAGACCCCACATACAACATACATTGTCTTTCTCATACTCTCAACTTTTGTAGCAATGAGATTAACTTTCTCATATGTTTTAGAAATAGAAAAATGAGATCCATTTGAATATGATGATGAGAGGGGGAAAAAGAAGCAAAAATCTAATTAGGGAGAATTAATGGAAAGTAACAATCAGGTGAGAAAAACAAGAGTTGAGCAAGAAATGGAAGCTTAGAAGATGAAGAAGATGAAACATATGACTCACAGAAGAGACTCCTCAAATTTAGAGAAGCGAACGTTTAAGAGAAAGAAGTTAGGATGAAGGTGGATAACATGCAAATGTAAACTCATATTTAGGGAGTTTAAAACCCTCAAAATCTAACATGTTTCTTTACGGTGTTGACTATGAGATTAACTTTCTCATATGTTTTAGAAATAGAAAAATGAGATCCATTTGAATATGATGATGAGAGGGGAAAAAAGAAGCAAAAATCTAATTAGGGAGAATTAATGGAAAGTAACAATCAGGTGAAAAAAACAAGAGTTGAGCAAGAAATGGAAGCTTAGAAGATGAAGAAGATGAAACATATGACTCACAGAAGAGACTCCTCAAATTTAGAGAAGCGAACGTTTAAGAGAAAGAAGTTGAAGGTGGATAACATGCAAATGTAAACTCATATTTAGGGAGTTTAAAACCCCCAAAATCTAACATGTTTCTTTACGGTGTTGACTCTGAGTTATGTGGCGTGCAATGTGACATGCCACGTTAGCTTCCATTAACTCAAATAGAGAGCAGGGGACCAAAGTTGTGGATGAAAAATTTTAGGAGGACCATTCTTTTAAGACAATTTTTATAGGGACTAAAACTGAATTTTGGATTATTTAGAGGGACGCAAAATATATTAATCCTAAAAAATAAATTGTTAAATATGTTTTTAGTCTCTATAAATTTTTTAAACTTCATTCCCTATTAAAAAATTAACATTGTGGTCTTTACAATTTTTTTGTCCTACGTGGCAGGCTAATTGGATTTTTACTTATTTTTACTTTAATTTAGATATAATTTTTAAACGACACGTGATTTCCTTTATTTTATATTATTTTTAATTTTTAATCTTTTACATAGATTTTTTTAATTATTTATAGATTTTTATAATTATTTAGATAATTTTTTAAATTTCATTCCCTATTAAAAAATTAATATTGTGGTCTTTACAATTTTTTTGTCCTACGTGGCAGGCTAATTGGATTTTTACTTATTTTTACTTTAATTTAGATATAAAAATACTTTAATTTAGATATAATTTTTAAACGACACGTGATTTCCTTTATTTTATATTATTTTTAATTTTTAATCTTTTACATAGATTTTTTTAATTATTTATAGATTTTTATAATTATTTAGATAAGTGATTTTTTTAATTATTTAGATAAGTATTTTTCAATAATGTATGTAAATTAAATTTGTTAATAAATTTATTTGTTAATTTGTTATTAAGACACTTATTTGGGCCCAAGGCCTTCTTTCTTTTTGTTATAGCCCAACACTCAATTATTATTGTGTGTCAAAGTTATTTATAAAACTTCCATTTGTATATGAATTTTCCATGTGGGACTATTGTTGCTTCTACTTTTGCTACAGCAGTGAGAATGTATCAGTAAACTCTTTATGCAACTTTGTTATTCATTTGTCCATAAGAAAAGAAACAACAAACACACTAACCTTAGCAATATTCAACCAAATTCATCACTTCAAACTCTCCACAACATGAAATTTTCTTTGATAATATGTTCATGAATTTCATGCTTCCTATTTCCTTTTCATTGGCTTTCTTCTGATCAAGGCTTTAATTTCCCAAATATTTCTGGATTTGTTCCAACGAAAAAAATAAATGATAATAATTCTTAAAACATGTAGATGAAAATGAAAAAAAAAATCACTCTAAGTACTTATCCTTGATCTTCTTATAGTTGAAATTTAGGATATAATCCGGATGAATGTACAAATTCATAAAAGCAGTCCATATAATATGTTTTCTCAGTACTAAAATATCATCAACTCGTGTGTCGTATTCATTACATATAGGTTGGCTTTACTTTTAATCATCAGTTACACTTTCAAATTTCCTTACTATCACACTACATAGTAACACATGCCTCAAACCATTCTCATCTGCTATTTGTTGTATTCCAAAATTTACCCTTTTCTTTCTCGTATTTTTGACTTATAATTCGATTGCATAAAAATACATGTAGTTGCACATATAGCATTGATTATGGAGTTATCAGGCTAAAGATATCCCAAGTACGAAAGAAACAGCGCGTTTCGGCTATCTCAGATCATTTTGAGCTAAGAATTGACATTCCTCGGTTCGTACGGCTATTTGTAAGATTTTCTGGTCAGGAAACTATTTTGGTTTGGTTCCATAAGCTCTGGAATCATATAAATATGTCCTACAGTTTATCTGTTCAGATCGGAGGCCATTTCACAAAGAAAAGAATTTATTGTTATTTCTCAATAAAGTAAATTTTGGGATTTCAAAGGCATTTTGACGATCCAAGGAGTATCTCTCATCTTGTAAGGTATTTTCTGATGATTTTTTGACCAGAAAGTTCATTTCATTATTACCTACAACTTTCGTTTGAAAGCTGGAAGCAAATTATGTGAGGAAAGTTCCCGAAAAAATTGATTTCTCAAGTGGTTTAAACTGAATTTTGGTGTTGTACCGTGCGCTTAGTGCACTGAAAGGTTCGTAATTTCCAGATGGAAAATTGAAATTGAGCGGGGCCGGTGTCTAAAATTCAGTATCGAAATTATCTCTGACTTTCATTTTCAACTCAAGAGTTGATTCCTCACCAATCTATACCAGAATTTTATTCTTTGGAGTTGATTTTGAGCTGAGCCGAGTATTTTTCATTTGATACGCGAAGTTCAAAAAATCATATCTTGCTCGATTTTTCTCAAACCGAGGTGGGACTAGTGCCAAAAGTTCATAAATTTCATTAGCTTCGATTGTATCAGAAATTCTCATTTGCAAATGTTGATCAGAAGACCCTTGTTCGAGGCATTTTCTCCGAAGAGCGCATTGAAATTTCTGCATATGTCAATCATCTGAAAACTGTGCTTAAACTTCAAAATTTATATTGCCATTACCGTTTATCCGATCAAGTCGGGATTTTGATTCTCGAAAGCAAAATCACTTTGCAGACACTTTTCGTTTAGAGTCCGACTTCGAATTCTCGACGGATCGGCCTGTTTTGAACTAATTACGAAAATTATCCAGATAATCGTGATTTGGACTTGATTATGGATCCAAGGCACTCTTAGGCCCAATCCCTCATACTATATATTGATTTTTGCCTTCATAAATCATAACAACAATTTCATTTTCTGATTTTTCACTAAAAATCTCAACTTTCTCTCTCTCTCTCTCTCTCTCTCAAATGCTCTCAACTTTCTCTTAAATTCACAAAAAAGAAAAATCAAACAAAAATTTCCCTCCTAGCAATTTGCAACCGGATTCAAACTCGCCGCCACCCTCCAGCCACAACACGTCACCGTTTCGGCCACCCTGCCACCGACCTGCTCGCGTTCCGTCTCCCGGTGACACCTCTCCTCGCCCAGTGAAGCTAGCATTTTCAACACGCTCGCCCGATGACTTGTTCCTCTGCCTGGCGAAACAAGTCAGAATCCTTTCTTTTTTTACTCTCGCTCTCTCGCCCGACGACCTAGTCCTTTCGCCTAGCGACACAGGTCAGAAGTCATCTCCTTCGTTACACTCGTTCACTTGCCCAGAGACACACACTCCTCCGCCCGGCGACCGCTCGCAGCCAACTTTTCCTCCAATGAATTTCATCAATTTCTTTCAAGATTCAAGTTGATTTCATCTGATTTCTTCTTCGATTTCGATTATTATCATCCGGTTGAAGCTTGATTCAGTATTTTCTTTGAAGAGCACAAGGTTTTCCTCATCCATTTCATCAAGACCTCAAGTGCAAGTAAGTGATTGTTTCAAATAAGCACTTATTTTAATCACTTTTCGACTTTTATTTTGTGAAATTGAATATTGAAATCAATTGCGTGTTCCCTGTGGATTTCGATTACAGCATTTGTTTCACCAAATTCTTTGATCTTGATCCGATTATTGTGCCTTAAAGGTGTCAGTGTGAAGTTTGTTGCACACTACACACACCTATACTTGTGACATTGATCATCTTTGCATATAGGTGCATGAGAGGAGCATCTTTCATCCTGCATCACATGATCATATATTAGGAAATGTGTAGGATCATAATCATGCATTGAATTATGAGGATTAGGAGCATCTTGCATCCTGCATCACATGATCATATATTAGGCAATGTGTAGGATCATAATCATGCATTGGATTATGAGGATTAGGAGCATTTTGCATCCTTCATCACATGTTTATACATTAGGCAATGTATAGGATCATCAATATACATTGATTTAATAGCTTTTTGTGTCTTAAAGTGGTGTGGAAATGTAGGAAGTTAGTGCTTAATCTTCATTACATTAACACCTTGCACATAACACTCTCACACACATGTAATGTTAACTTTAGCAACATGCAAGCGTTAATTCTAAGCATTTGTGCATTGATTTTTGTATGTTCATACATTAGGAGATACACATACCATTAGGACATTGAATTAAATGATTAGAGGCCTCATTTTCATGCATAAAACTTGTGTAGAAAGGTAGGAATTAACACTAACTTCCATACACTTTTGCACATGCCTACACTTCACACACACACACACACACCCACCCACCCACTGTAATACACTTTTCACTTCAAATAGCGTCTTTGTATATCCATGTACATGCACATAGGGTAGCTACATCGATTCGACACATTTTGATTCATCTTTATGACATGAAAACATGAAAAAAGCCACTTTTCACACACAAATTCACATGTATGATATCACTACACCGACACTTTGTACATTTTTAATTCTTAAGCACTAGTACATTGTTTGCATCACCTTTACATACTACAACACATACACTTGCACATGTATGCACTTAAACACAACACAACATCACATAAACCCCAAACAACTTGCATTTTCATATGCATTTTCATTCTTTTTCTTACTTGAAAATGAAGTAAACTTGTATATAGCTTGCACATATTTTGTTTTCATCTTGATTTGGCTTTTGATTACATATTATGGATTAAATTCCAACGCCTCTAACATTTCAAAACCAAATAAAAACTTGTGTTGGAATTTAATTCAAAACATGAATTTTGCACTTCCATAAACACTTTTTTGCACTTTTACACTTTTGAACTCATTTTTCTTTGAAAGCCCGAAGTAACAACACTTATCCCCCACGTTTTGACATGTTACGGACCCGATTTTGGAGGTTTCAGAACCAAATTTTGATCACAACATGCTCAAACGCTCCCGCTGCCCCGACACTTTAATGATCAAAAAGTATGACTTGCACTCGGAATTAATTGAAAGCGCATAAGTTTTTGAAACCGTTGACATTGTTGCAAACAACTATGCGATTTTTAATCGATTCTGAGAAGTTGACTTTTTGCCCCGATTTCGGAAAACCGACTTCCCATTCTGATTTTCCGATTTTATTTCACTTCTTGCATGCTTATACCATTTGGTAATCATAATTGCAATCGGTTTTGCATTCCGACCATTATTTCTACCACTTGCTTTGTTAATTTTGACACTTTATTTTGTGTGCGAGGTACTTGGACTCCTTTCGTGTGAAATTCAGGCTTCTATTGCTCTTGCTTTGCGCTTGTATGCCCACGCATACATTCTATTTGCTTGCTTCTCCGATTTTACTCTATTTTTGTAGGTGTTTTGCATTCGTACACATGCGTGTACGTCTTATTATCTGTTTGTTGGGTCTAACTCCCTTCTTGCAAATGCTTTTGCGTTTGTATACCCACATATACATCCTTATTATCTGTTTGTTGGGTCTAACTCCCCTTCTTGCAGGTGTTTCGCATTTGTACACATACATGTACATCTTATTATCTGCTTTTCGGTTTTACTCCGTTCTTGCAGGTACATTTGATCAGAACGTGTGTATACACATGTTCTCTGGCTTATGCGCATACGTGTACATTCTATTGTCTTTTTGTGTGGTTTTCTTGCAGGTACTATTGTTTGGAACGTGTATACACATGTTTCTTGGCTTGTGCGCATACGCGTACATTCTATTGTTTGACTGCTTGGGTTTTTCTTGCAGGTGTTATCACTTCGGATACGTATGAACGCGTATTTCGCTTTTTTTTATACCTTGAGCTATTCTCACCGGTTTACTCTTATTGCGTGGCTGCAGTACTTGAAGTTTTCCGGAGTATTTCTTTAGCTCGCAGTGCTCTTCAGATTTTATATCCGTTTAGTAGTTTCCACACCATTTATTGCATTCTCTTACACCTTTCCTAAATATCATGAGAAGTAGGGCTTTTCAACTTTCTTTTGCCATGAGAAGTATGAGTAGAGATGTATGATGGGGCTTCCGTAGTTGGAGCATGTTCAGGAACCCCTCTGGTTTATTTAAAGACTCGTTTAGGGCGCTTCTCTTTGCTAATTGTGTTTGGTTTGTTTAAAGTCCTCATCCATGCATAGGGAGGTGCTCTTCGTTGTGTGTTTACAATTATGCTTGCATAGGTCAGAAGTGGTTAGGACACCCAACGTGGCACCACCAAGAAAAGTCTCGCTTTTTATATTTCCTGCTATCGACTCATTGATATGTTGAGAAAGTGGAAAGGGTCGGCAGTCATCCCTCGCAGTTCTATTCCATGTCTTGTATGGTGCACGCGGATCATGTTACTATTCCTATCGAGTCGATTACAAAAGTGGCGAGAGTTCCCTATTCTGACTCTCCACTCATTCCTGGGGTCCGAATTTACTGCAGAACTCACATCATTTACTCCGTAGGCTATGCCTGCAATCGTTTGACATTTGTTTGCGCATTGTATTGCTTGTGTGCTTCTGCCAAAGCACTTGTTTGCTTCATCCCCTTGCATCCCTTGGTTCTACAACAAAGAAAGATATAGGATAGCTTTCTCGTAGGACTGCTTGGTTAGGATAATTCTCGAGCCTAGGCATTAGGATTTACATCCTTTGCATGTTGACATAGGTAGAGATTCCCTTACATCCTCAACCATAGGTCCAATCTTTGCATGACAATATTAAGGCTAGTATTAGTTAGTCTTCCTTTTTGTTTTTCTAATTCTTTTTGCATCCTTGCATGTAATTAAAACTAAAACTTGTTTCTTTTCTCTTTTAAAAACAAAACACTTAATAATGGTTTGAACTCCTTTTTCAAGGTAAAAACAACCAACCAAGACAAACTCTTTCCGCCTACAGACACATTTTATTTTGTGTTTAAAACATTTTTCAAAGTAAAAACACAAAACCCACCAAAACAAGTGAGCCGAACTACGGCGCTCTGACTTTCCCACGCGAGAATACGAGGTATCTTGTCACCGGCTCGATCGAGCATAACTTGTAAATACTTCCTTCTTTTCCCGTGGTTTCTTTATTTTTTTTTTCTTTTGCATGCATTTGTAGCGTTTGAGCATAGATAGATATAACATGCCCTTTAGCTAGAAAATAGAAGTGGATACCATAGAGTACTATGGGCAGGGTGCTAATCCCTTCCCTCGTAACTAACTCCTTACCTAGATTCTTCTCGATCTCTCAGGACCGCGATTTCTCCCCTTCAAGTTTTTTCGATATTTTTCTTTCTACGTCGTGAGATAAAAGACATTCGATGGAGACTCCATTGATACATCCCTATTAGTCGGAAGTTCAGCCGGGTGGTTTCACCACTGTACACATTGCACTAACAATGGAAAAATTGGCAGAAAATAATGAAATACCAATACCCACTACAAAAAAGAAGCTCATTTGCCACGTGAAAATAACGTGGCAAACTTCAAAAATACGTCACAAAAAAAAAACAGCGACGTGGTGAGTTATGTCCCTGGGGAACAAGTGGCAACCTTGTAGCGACGTGCTTCCCATGTCACAAAGTCGACGGCTTTGCATAGGAAAAGACAAGTAGCAGCTTTATTAGCGACGTGGTTTGCATGTCACAAATTTGTGACATGATTCTCACGTCGCTACAGGTGACGTTTTTGTTTTTTAAAAAATTATTTAGTAATTATTTTTTTATATTAATTAATTTATATAATAAAATTTAAATAATAAAAATTTATAATAAAAATTATATAATAAAAATTATATAACAAAATTTATATAATAAAATTTATATAATAAAATTTATATAATAAAATTTATATATTAAAATTATTATAATAATATTATTTTATTATATATTCGAATAATAAAATTTTATAAAATAAACTCATATAATAAAATGTTATATAATTTAATAATTTAAAATGATAAAAATAAATATCTTACATAAATTCAAATTTAAAAACAAAATAAATAAAATATTTTCACGGGGCATCTCCACCCGAATAATTATCAAGATCAAAATCATCAATTCCGTCATTATCCGACTGTGTATCAGGAACATTTTGATTTCCACCACCTTGCATAAACCTTCTCATCTGCTCCTCCATATCAGATTGCCTCTTCCGCATGATCTTCAACCGCCTCGCTCTTGCCTCATTGTCGCCATTGGGCCTCCATTTCGCCTCACTTCACTTGCCGCCAATTGTCTTACTGTTTCAAGTTGATCATGTGTTAGATTCGGTTGACGTGACCCTCCCTCTCCATCTCTAAGTCGTTGAAATAGATTACGATCACCAACTCTCAAGGCGGCGGCCAAATTTCCACCCGCAAAAAAGCAACCATTAGGCCCTTTTCCATTAACTACCATTCCAAATATAGAAATCAACATCACCATTAAGCGGCTCCCCCTCTGCTGGCCTATATTCAGGATTGTGTTCCAGAAAAAGTGCAAGCAATGTCTGATAATCATCCTACACATACATTAAATAATAAAATTAAATTTTTTTTTACATATATATATATATATATATATATATTAAATTATACTAAATTAATACATGTATATATTAAATTATACTAAATTCAAATATATTAAATCAAATATATTAAAAAGTTGTCACGTGATTTTCACAAATCAACTTATGATTGCCACGTGATTTTCACGTGGCAATTTATCGCCACATGAAAATCATTCACGTGGTAATTTATCGCCACATGATAATCACGCCACAATTTATAGGTTGCCACGTGAAAATAACGTCACAAATTTTGTTATTAACTTAAAAAAAACATTAAATAACTTACAAAAGCTCTCTGTGTGCGCTCGTCGACAAAACCTTCGATTTTTTGTCCGAGTCCTCGTAATCAACTCAATGATCAATGGTGGTCTCCCAACTCCTTAGTCTAAACAATAAAATTAAAAATAATTAGTAAAAATATTATGAATAAAATATAACTTAAAAATTAGTAATTTTACCATCCACTGGACATGCTCAAGATACTAATACTTCCAACAGATTGACACATCCCCTTTCGGATGCCCTCATCTTCTTAAAAGTTTCGATTTAGCCTTGAATTCGCGAACCCAATATGTAAGAAGTTCGCCAAAACCTCTACGCCTATCCATTAGGACGGATACCATGAAGCTCATAATTCTCCCTAACCCGCATTATATCGAAAATCTTCTAGAAGTTCTCGCTATAATAGATTTTTTCCATAATTTTCTCATTCAACGGATGCCACACATTTTCCCGCAATGTTGTATGACATTAAAATAAAAGTTAAGTAATTATCATTAAAATGTGACTTAAATAACAATACTAAAAAATATATTAAATTTACAACTTAAATAAATAACAATACCTTAAATTTTTAACCATTCTTCTTTATTTGTAACCTCGCCAAAGTTCCTCCAAAATGATTTATACATCGGATTATATAATTAATAACCTTGGCAGCAATCCGACTCGGCGCGAAAATAAACAACAAGATTTTGAATAAACAATATTAATTATAAATTTATACAAAATATTAAAATGAATATGTACTTAAATAAAAGTTTATATAAGAAACTTACTTGCTTCCTTCGGGCCAAATCCAAAACCTCCGTCAATGACATGAATCTCACTTGATCATCTCTCCCACGAAGATCATCCATCTATATCATCCACACCGCCACCTCACGGGTACAGTATGGGACGGGGTGGATCCTCCGGATGTGGGTGGAGGATCGGGGATCGCTCCACCGTGGGACGTGGAGGGGATCGCCCACGTGGTCGGACGTGGACCGCTAGATCCTCCAGTATGTGTGGAATGTGGGCTGTTGGACCCTCCCCCCTGCTGGAAGGATGAAGACATCTATGTGGGATATGAAAAACCGGGTCCCCCCGCCTGCTGGAATGATGAAGGCACGCCAGTCTCTAGAAATGGAAAACTGGGTCCTCCTGCCCGCTGGAAGGATGAGGGGACACCAATCTGCTGGAAAGATGAAGGCATCTGGGTCGATGTGAAAGGAAAACTAGATCCTCCCGTATGCTGCAAGGATGATGGCATCTGAGTCGGTGGGAAAGGAAAACTAGACCTTCCCGCATGCTGGAAGGATGATGGTCTCGCACCCCAAAATTTACCCTCCTTATCATAGGTCTTCTTGGATTTTTCTTGCAAGGGTATGAGTTCAAAAAAGTGGATTTATTGATGTATTGGTTCTAAGTTGGCTCGCCTTGTGGCCGGGGATATGACTGAAGTGCCCATGTTTGAGATGAGCTGTAGTACAATGGTTGGAATCGCGGTCATAACTTTCTTGCTTAATTCATCTGGCGTTTTGAGGCAAATTTGGAAATTGAAGTTTGAATTTGAGAACGCTTAGAGTTCGTGGCGGATTATCTGATACATTAAGTTTTTTTTGATTCGTCTGAAAACTTATATGTTTATACAAGCAAAGTCTGAAATATCTCATCATGCTTTATTTTCAACCAAGAGTATTTCAAACGATGGTTCAATGGGTTCAAGAGATTAGAGCGAATATTGCGTTCGGGATTCCAAGTGGTAGCTCAAGAATGAAAATGCCAAGATTCATTGTATTGAATTTCTTAGAATTCATAATTTTTGTGTTCATCATTTATTCCTATGTAATACTTTGGGCTTCTTTCAAATCCATGATGTATGCAAATACCAAGTTCGCAAAGGGAGCTTATCGAATTTTGTTCGCAAAAGAAATGGAGGATTTTGTTTGAATTTTACTTCAAAGTTTAATTGGTGTCTAAGAAATCTAAGGCTTCATGTTATAAGGATTTTCTTGTGATATCGAGTTTGGATTATTTCAAGACAACTTCTTGAGAATTCTAAAAGAGTTCAATTTCTTTCGTTTTTTTGAGTTCAAGAAGCCCAAGTTTCAACACTTTTCTTTTCTAAGTCACCCATTTCTTTCAAGTTTCCACAAGGATTCGGAATTTGAATTACTCGAATAAAGAGGAAGGAGGATTTTATTCAAACAAAAGGATCTCAAAATACATATTTCTACAACAATACAACTTCAAGTTTCTACAATTATGGATCCCTTTGAAATAATAGATTCATTCGGAAAAGTGCATTCAATTTACAATTTGTGTTACTTAAGGAATTGCTAAGTTTACTTTCAAATTATGCTTTGTTAAAAAAAAGCAATTTAAAACCTACAATTCTAAGTCCTACAAGTTTCTAAAGTTCCTAATTGCGATCCCCAAGTTGTTTCAAACTTTTGTCGTCCTCCAAGTTTTCTTGATGATCATTCCTCTTCATCTCCGTGCCGGTCGTCCAAGCATACCAGTTTGCCACATGAAACAAAGAGAAACACGGGTTAGAAGTTACAAAACATAATTGAATTCCAAAAGCAAGAAATTCAAAGAGTTTGTCTATTGTTTCAAAACATCATCATTAGGCATTTAGGCGGAATCGGTTTTCAACAATAAGCCTCATAATCTTGAAGATTAATCATCGGTGAAGAACACTTGTCGCAAATCACGGGCCCGGTTCACGAACAAGTAAATCAAGCGACAATTTTAATCCGGCTGCAAACATTAAGAAGCGACAAATCTAAAATTCCAGCGAGCATACAAGGCAACGCTTTATTCTCAATGATAATTTCAATTCGAAGCATACAAAAGAACATTTTCGGCCCGCAGCAAGCAATCAAAGCAATAGTTTTAATTCCAAGCATACACAGCAAGAAAGAGAGACGAAGCAACAGCTTAAATCCTGCAACCAACAATACAAGAGGCAATAAACTAAAGTATGGGCTATCGAAGGGGATTGAGAAAGTAAGAAGAAAAGAAGCAATATAAATTCCACCAAGAAGCATGTGTATCAATTCATCATGATAAGAAATCATCAAAGACATTGAGCCCAGAATTTAAGCCCCAAAAGTCAGCCCAAAGGTACAAGTGATCATCACGCTTAGTATCCCAAAGCAGACATCGCTCATAACCAAGATACAAAGAGCAGAGCGCATGTAAGATATAAGCCACAAAAATCGACTCAGAGGGGTTTAAGCAAAAGGCAAAAGAACTCAGAAAAAATTCATCATGACCAAGACATAGGCAACTGGGACAGGGGACAAGCTAAAATCAAGTACATATCTGTTCAGAGAGGAGACAATACTAACACAGCAGACAAGAGCAAGATTCATATAAAACTTAACATTAACCCAAAACCCACAAGAGGGCATCCATTTTCTTATGATTCAAAACCAGAACACAAAGAGATATACACAGTCAATCATCATCAAACCAAAAAGAAGAGAAAAAGTTCAGAGAGTTGATACTAAAACCAGAAAAACCAAAGTGCAGCATCTGTTCTGTTCAAAAAACCGACACCAAACCCAAGCCATCTAAAAAAAAGAAAACAAGTATAATATCTGGTTCTTAACTATTAACACAGTTTCCATATACCAGCCAGCAAGAACGAAAACACATTCAACACAAAAGCCATAAACTCAACATCATCATTTTCCAACCTAAACACCTTCAGACATATACTTTTCTCAGAAATCTATTCTGAAAAGTAGAAAAAGAAGAAGAAGAGGAACGATCTCACCCGAAACAAGGTTAGGAAGCAAGTTCATGCACTGACACGTCTCCAGAGCTCGGGTTTTCACCGTTGCCGGAATCGGCCAAGCCTAGGGTTTCCTCTCTTTCCAGTTCGAACCTGTGTCAACAAAGCAAAATCGAATCAAACAATCAGAAACCAAAATCGATGCATGCAACAGCGTGAGAGAGAGAGATGAGAGAAACAGAAATCGCGACGCCGGTGAGTGAGAGACGGAGCGATCGCAACCAAACCAGAGGGATGGCGAAGACGCGAGAGAGACAATCGCGACCGGTGGGGGTTTGAGGAAAACAGCGGCGAGAGAGAGGATGAGCGAGAGGGACGACGAGTGTGAGAGAAGAGAGAACCCAGGATAACGCGTGAGAGAGAGACTGAAGTTTGGATTGTGTTGTTTCATCAAACAACATTTCTTTCTTTTTTTTATTTTATTATTATTTATTTTTCTCAAAAAAAATTATTAATAATAATATATAAAGAAATCATCTTATTTTCTTTTTTTCTCTAAAATTTCTTTTTCCATAAAATCTGGTGGTGACACCTTGTATTTTAAATGAAAAAGCTTTCTTCTTTATTTTATTATTATTAGCGAATTTTTTAGAAAAAATGTTCATGGTTGAATGAATAAACATATGGTACGATATTGCTATTATTTTGGAACAATCGAATTATTTTGAGGTGGAAGCATTGCACCCGGTTCGCCAGCATGTGGAGGTGTTTCAGACCAACCAAAGATCAGATGGTTTTCTTTTCAGGCTCCGTCCGAGAACCACGGCAATCCAGGCTATCTCTAAATTTCGTTCTTTTTCAATTAATTTATTTTATCGCAAATGATATTCTTGTTGCGATGTAATAAATAATTGTTGGATCTGATAGTTTTTGTTTGATGACTTATCGATTAAACTATTAGTCAATTTTTCATCAAACAGAAAAAATCATCTCTACTAATTATTTAAATTTCCGATTGTATTGCATGGTATTTTGTCTGTTTATTTACTCATTCAGTATTTATTCACCAATGTACACATTGCACACAACGAAAATAAAAATCAACTCGATTTCATCCTGATTGGCTCATACGCCGATTTCTTAAAGGGTCTCATGGTTGGGGATGGGCATGGCCATCCTCACGAGATTGGTTAAAGCCCTTGTTGCTTTAACCGATCATAACCCGAAAACAACATTGGTCTATATACCAATCACCATGCACCAGGGTCTCATGGTTGGGGATAGGAGCACCTATCCTCACGAGGTTAATTGAGTCCATATACTTGATTAACCATAACCCACTTCCATTTCATCTCAGCACGCGTATCAGAATACTTTCGCAACTAAAGTTTCAAACCTCGATCCAACGTCGAGTGCATTTTCGAAACATTTTTCATAATAAATACAAGTTTTTTAGTCGTTAGACGATAGCTAGTTGCTAAAAAACTTGTAACCAAACAAACTTTCAGTCTTTAAGTCGTTGGACGCTAGACCTGTGGCTTAAAGACTCCTAAATAACGTGAACTCGTTTTACTTCACTTTTTCTCAAGAAAACTTTTTGGGTGATAGACGACTTGTGCGAACATTCGTTCCTCGGGTTTCTAGTATTTGAATCGTGAGACGCTAGCCTCGTTGTTCAGTACTTTTTCATCCACATAAAAAGCACCAATTCAACCCGAATCATTTTTTCTCTTCCGGTCCGTTACCGAATTCCATTTAAAACACTTTCATAATTACAATTCCAAACCTCGATCCAATATCGAGTGTCTTTTCAAAAGTTCTTTTCATAATCAAATACAAGTTTTTAAGTCGTTGGACGCTAGACCAATTGCTTAAAAACTTGTCCTAAATGAACTTTAAGTCTTTAAGTCATTGGACGCTAGACCTGTGGCTTAAAGACCTCTAAACAACGTGAAACTCGTTTCACCTCATTCTTTCATAAGAAAACCTTTTTGGGTGATAGACGATTCGGGCGAACATTCGTTCCTCGGGTTTCTAGTATTTGAATCGTGAGACACTAGCCTCGTTGTTCGGTACTTTTTCATTCACATAAAAAACAATCCAACCCATTCAAATTCTTTTCTCGCTCATACGCGATCATCAAACTCTTTTCGGATAAAGAGTGTGCAATAGTCGTTTCAAATGCGAGCGAGGACTTAAGCTTTTCAAACAAACAAAACAAGTCCTAGCTCAAAGCATTTGAAACGTCTAAACGCACGATTTTTCAGATAAAATCAATGCAACCAATTAAAGCCTTTTTAAGAGGAACTACAGAGTTTTGACTTTCCCATTGCACGAGGGAATATGTAGGCACACGGTTCAGAAACCGTGCCAAACTCAAAATAATAAGAAACAAATTCTGTTTTCCTTTCGGCATCCATAACTTAGTAAACACACACACAAACGTAGAATTAAATGGGTCCCATCGAGCGATGGATGGGTGCTAATACCTTCCCCTTACATAACCGACTCCCGATCCCACTTTTTTGGTCACGTAGACCGCCTTATCCGCTTGTTTGGGGTTTTATCTATATTTCCCCGTTCTTTTCAGAACGAATAAAATTAGGTGGCGATTTCACCGTTTTCGAGAATTGAAAAGATTTTTGAAAATCGAGTTGCTTCAGTTGGCGACTTCACTGGGGATAATTTTTTTTAAGCGAGTTAACCCTAATTTAATTCTTCGCTTGTGTGTTTATTATTCCTTGCCTATTATTTCTTTATATCCTGTTGATATTTTGATATTGGGGCATTGTTCGGTTATGGTTCATAGATAAGCCCAATACCCAGGCTTCTAGGAAACATAAGTTTAGAGTGGTTGAGTAGCTTAGGTCCATTGGACATCCGTGTTCCTTGGATCGACGTGAAGACCACGACTTAGAGTTGGTCTTTTTAAGGGAATTATTGCATCGTACAATAGTGCGGGATGATAATTCTTGGACAAAGGGCCTATAACTCTAAGTTTTAGGATGTCCAAAACAAGCCGACCGCTCAAAAGATTTTTGAGTATCCCGTTAAGAGCCGTTTCTTGGGGTATACTTTTGAAAATACTATCGTCATGACGATAATATTTTTAAAAGGGGATATGAGTCTCCGAGAAACATTTAGCAAAAAAACATTAGAACCAACCTTGTTTGGGGAATTGTTGGGTAGACGTCGAAACCATGTCCGACCGTCCTTTTAAACCCTTGTGCTATTTGACTTTACATGTGATTTTGTGCATAACATCAATATGTATCGCATCACATTGCATTCTTACATGCATCACCATCATCGCATTCTTATATGCTTCACCGCCATGTTGCATTCTTACATGCATCACCATCATCGCATTCTTACATGCGTCACCACCATGTTGCATTCTTACATGCATTACCATGTTGCATTCTTACATGCATTACTGTCACATTGCATTCTTACATGCATTACCATGTTGCATTCTTACATGCATTACCACGTTGCATTCTTACATGCATTACCATCGTTGCATTCTCACATGCATCGCCATCATTGCATTCTTACATGCATTGCCATCAGCGCATTCTTACATGCGTCACCATCATTGCATTCTTACATGCATTACCATTACATTGCATTCTTACATGCATTACCATTACATATCGTTTGCATTCTTTAATGCATGCATTCCATCTTTATCAGGAAAACTCATTTCATTTCTTCTGTCCAGAAATATCAAACTGTCTACTCGACGCGCGTTCAGAACTCCAAGGATGTCTCAGAGGGCTATAGACGAGCTTCAGCATGATCAGGAACTTTTGAGGGCAGAAGTTAAGCACTTGAAGAGTCAGATGAATCTGGTCATGGATGTCTTGCAAGTTGTGTTGAAAAGAGAATGCAACACCACACCAATCTCCGCAAGTTTGGTTGTTGCTCTATCATCTGATGTCTCCATGGGTCAAGGACATCCACATGTGGCGAACTCTCCAGTTCGAAATTCTCCTACTGGGTATCATCCTCGGCCTCCACCTTCGAGGATTCCTCGACAACAGCAATTGCTTGCTCCCCGATCGAAGAAGAAGGATCCAAATCAGCGTGTTAATCCGCATTATCGCCGATATGCTCAACAGGATATTCAGCCAATCCCGATATCATATTCTCAACTATTGCCTTACCTGATTCAGAGCGGTGTTGTGATACCAAGGGAGTTGAAGCCAGTACCAGGGGTTGCTAAAGCTTGGTTTGATGAGAAAGCTAGATGTGCTTTTCATGCTAACTCTGTGGGACACGAAACTGAGAATTGTTCGGCCTTCAAATGCACAGTTCAAGAGCTAATTGATGATAAGATTCTGTTTTTCAAACAGAATGGATCGAGCGTAGACATCTTGCTTGCAAGGTCTAATCATGGCAATTTTGGGGAACTTCCAAAACTCATTGGGACAATTGCTTGCCAAAAGGAAGTTGAGACTTTGAAGAGTAGTGTTGAAGTAGACCAGATGTTCACTTCAGAAAAGGTGGTAACCTTCAGCAAAGATATCTCAAGTTCTAGCAAAGGGAAGTCGGTTGCAACACCAACTCATTATCCTCCATTACCATCTTTCGAATCTTTGCATCAACAACTTTTGTTTGATCTTCCTCAACTTCAGAGTCAGAACTCTCAAAATCAAACTGTGCCTCGGAATAATTTGGAAAGAAGGAATGCTCCTCTTGATCCAATTCCAGTTACATACAGCCAACTTCTGCCATACCTGGTTCAAAGTTCATTGGTGGTTCCCAAGTTTCTTTACCCTCCAAGTTTATTCCCGCTTGGTTATGATCATAACACGCGATGTGGATACCATGCTGGAACAGTAGGCCACTCAACAGAGGATTGCAACGCCTACAAAGCCAAAGTTCAACAATTGATTGACCAGAAGTACTTGACTCTTCAAGGAGGGAACCTGTTTGTGAATGGCAACCCCGTACTCAAGTGAATGCCGAGACTACTGAAAGTCATCTGAATCAACAAGTCAAGACGGAGCCCGAGTCTCCTCAACGATGACAGTCTTTTACTTCTTTACTGCATTTTCATGTGTATCTTATTTAATTGTTTAAACTTTGTTTGCATGTAGAAACTTGTTTGTTTTTATCTTAATGCAATAAATATGTTTGTCTTGAAGTAATCCATTCGTTGTCACTCAATCCATTCGTTATCACTCTTTAAATGATTTGCGAGCATTTTTGATACCAACGTTACCGAATCTTTCGCCTAGGCAAAGATTTGGAGGGAGGATGACGATAATTAAAAAAACGCCAGGTCGCTAGTCATGTGCTCTTGAGTAGAACCCTGCTAATGATGTACAGGCCTTGTTTCAAATCCCCAAACACCGGAGTTATAAGGGAGATAGACCCTCGTTAACCCCCTTCGAGCCTTGAAGTAGGAGTTTCTTTTCTTCTGTTCAGAAAAACCCTCATCATTTTTACCCTGTGGGCGGGTAGTGTTCAACTATTCTGATCAAGCGTTCAGAGCTCATCAAGAGAGTAAGCATTTAAGGATACAATAATGGCTATCCGTCAAAAGGTTGAGAAAGGTCAAAACCACATCAGTCGACCTCCATCTATCAATAGTGTGCATCAGAAGAGAATGATACCATGTTGGGTATCTCTCGCACATCAGAAAGGTCAATAGATGACGATACCATAACAATTGTCCCTCATCTACCTAAGGACTCAGACAGTCGCCATCACTTTTAACAAATCAAAGGTTGTGTAAAGATCCACGACTTGTTCAAAAAAAGGATGAATAGAAAAAGACAAAAAGCCCGCTAAGTCGGAACTTAGTAATAAGCCGCTTAGGCAAAAGTCAGGTAAGATCCCGAAATGAAAAGGATTCTCAACAAAGAACAAGTTGTGTGGTCAAATACCAAAAGACAAAATGTGAGTGTCTGTTGTGTCCAAGAAACCCTGTATTGGTTCCTCAACCATCATAACGCCTCTCAAGAGATGAGTGCTCGTATTAGATAGTTGAACTCAGGATCGAAGGATATCACGGAGAATGGGCGGGCACCAAATATTTTGAGCCTAAAAATCCTTTTTTCTAAAAAACCCGTGAACCAGGCCACGTTACAACCCTCAAAAGTCCTAATTGAAGCATGGGTTAATTCAAAAGCATATAACGAAGAGATCGCGTTTACCTGACTCCTACAGTGTGTGCTAAGTACCTGTGTTGGTATCATATGCTCGTCTTATCTTTCAAAAAAGAAATTTTTCAGTGTTGCACTCTAAAAGTGTTTCACTCACAAAAAGTCATGTTTTTCATACAAAACTTCAAGACGCTTAAATGTTGCATTATAATTGTCACAACAAACATTCTTCTACATATAAAACAATTGTTTGACATTGAAGAAGTTCTCATAATGAACATCAGTGAAGAATTTAACTTTGTCCAAAGAAGAAAGATTTGATCATCTCTTGGTAGCAAGGGGCAGGACGTCTAAGGACTCCTTTGAGCATACCACAAGTTGTCTTCTCAAGATTCTGTTAATTTGGGGGCAATCAATCGAAATTCACTCCTCGACGCCAATCCGGCAAACTTAAAGAGCAATCATAATTGAGTTAGTCCTTCTCAAAAGAGGACACTGTCATTCCATGTTTCAGTCAACTTGAAGCAATCACCTCGAGACATGGGAGTCTCTCTAAGGCTGTTTACGTTGGGATATTTCGAACTGATAGTTCGGTTCCAATCGATCTGAGCTCTCTTAATTGGAGCAGGTGTTCGTTCAAGAATCAATCATCCTGAGGCAATTACTTCGAGACGTAGGAGTCTCTCTAAAGCTCGTCCTGGGGCAGGTCTTCCCGATGCTCGCATAGCTCCTTATTCAGATGCAGTCAACCTGAGGAAAATACTTGAGACATAGAAGTCTTTCCAAGACTCGTTCTAAAGCAAGCTTGCTGAAAAGATTCATTTAATCTGAAGAAATTACTTCGAGACGTTGGAGTCTCTCCAATGTTCATCCTGGGGCATGTCATCCATCTGCGCAAAGTCTGCCACTCTAAGCTTTGATAAATCTAAGGAGGTTATTTTGAGATGCGGAAATACCTCCAAAGCTCCTATCAAGGCATGATATTCTCATATCAGAATATCCAGTTCCTTTGAAATACTGATGATCAGTAAAGTATTGCGTAATCGTGATGCCGGGCACCTTTTCGGAAAGATTTTAGAAGTTCTACCGGGTCGGGGCAGGTTGAGATTCTGAGGTCGATATATCTCTGAGGTGCAAAATCTAATGCAGCTGCATTCCCACGCATGGGGCATGCCTCTAATCATCATTGTCTGATCAACTTAGAAGTTTGCTATTCTTCTTTCTACAAGAATTAGCATTGCAGCCCTTCCAGCGGCAATTCAATATTTGGAGCTTGGTCAATCATCTTGTTGTGCCATGTTCTTTTATCCTCCGGACTAACGGTGTCGAGGATTCAGTTTGATAGCCAGTGCATTAACCAGTATATTCATGCATTCATTCATGCATTCATATCATATACTACATAGCACATTCATTCATAAACCTCAGCCAGGACTCAGGTTATTCCAAGATCGGTTAGTGATTTTTCTCAGCAGAATCATAATTTGAAGACTATTTTGAATGACAAATTTAGTTCTTCCGATCACAAGTTTGAGGGTTCGACCATAATTGGTCTACAGCAATGATGATTCTCAAATCGAATCTATTCCAGAGTGATTGGGTTTCCCCAAGCGAACTCATGTATCAATGAAGCTTCTTGTTCGGGATTTCTCCAATGATTCTTCATAGAGTTCCTTTTAAAAGTATACCATTACAAGCAGAAGACTATTTCTCAAATGAAAACTTAGTTCTTCTCTCCAGTGCAAGAAGAATGCTTGGGTGAAAGACAATCGACAATAGTGTCAACTCTCCAATGAAGTCTCTTCCCCAGAGAATCGATCGATCATCCCCAGTGAACTCTTATGACAACAAGATCGTTCAATTGGACTCCCCAGTGATATCTTCCTTCTCTCAACAGTATCAGGAGATCATGCATCATTTGCATTAGAAAAAAATCGTATCATGCATATCATACCCATGCATATCATACTCATGCATTAGCTTCGGCTATCTGTGTTGCAGGTTTTTCAACTGAAACTGTAAGTATCCTCGTAAGGATCAAAGTTGGAAGGATTAATTCTCAGACGATAAATTATCCTCTTCTCTCCAGCACAAGTTATATACTTGTATGGACCTCAACAACTGATGGTTTCTCCAATTGAGATGTTTTCCCTAGCGAAACAGTCGTCTCTTTCAGATGGACTCTAATGTCAGCAAAATTATTCAACCGGGAATCCCTAGTGAATTTTCCACATGGTTTTCTTACGAAGTTTCCCCAGCGAAGCTTAATTCACTCCCCAAGTGAATCTCCTTCAGAAAAGATTACTACAATATTATTCTTGGTATTTTCAAAGAGTTCTTTCAGACAAGAATCTTCTCAGCAAATATTATTGGCGGTGGCTTCCACAATATACTCCTCTGAGTTGTTCTCAGAAAATTACATCAAACTTCCATGCTTATTTGAAGTTATCAACTACTCAACAAATAAATATCCACCCGGCGGGATGTTTATTCAAATCTCAAGATATTTCTCCAACTCAGACGTTGATCTACATATCCAATTGCTGCAACGTATTGTCCATACAATGTCAGCAAATTGAAGCTCATTACCCTAGAAGTTTTTCATCCACGAATCGATTCTTCTATCAACGGTAAAGCTATCGCATACAAATTGAAGATCTTGTCAACTCGAAGTTGTTCAACATGTTCGTACATGTTCGGAGATCTCTCATCGTGAAATGTCGAAACAAGATTTACCGACTTCATAAACATCTATATCACGCGTGTGCTAGATATTGTTTTGTTTATCCCAGAATTGTACTCTCAAAGCGCCATCGATTTTGTTCGGGGTAACTCGAGGTTACACGGTCAAAGACATTCAAGCCATGGCTCCTCGCACTTTCGCACCAACAATTCGATATTGTTCTAAGCCATCTATTCAGGGAACTCTTTGTTAAGTTCTCAATCATGTCAATCAGGGAACTCTTTGTTAAGTTCCCAATTATGTCATTTCATTTCTGTTTAAGGTCTCCAGGTATTCCTTAGTCAATCAGAGAACTCTTTGTTAAGTTCTCAGTCTTGTCAATCAGGGAACTCTTTGTTAAGTTCCCAATCATGTCATTTCAATTACTTAAGGTTTCCTGTATTCCTTAGTCAATCAGAGAACTCTTGGTTAAGTTCTCAGTCTTGTCAATCAGGGAACTCTTTGTTAAGTTCCCAATCATGTCATTTCAATTCTGTTTAAGGTTTCCAGGTATTCCTTAGTCAATCAGAGAACTCTTTGTTAAGTTCTCAGTCTTGTCATTTTTCAATTCTGTTTAAGGTTTCCAGGTATTCCTTAATTTTCAAAGAACTCTTTGTTAAGTTCTCAGTCTTGTCAATCAGAGAACTCTTTGTTAAGTTCTCAATCGTGTCATTTTTCAATTCTGTTTAAGGTTTCCAGGTATTCCTTAGTTATCAGAGAACTCTTTGTTAAATTCTCAGTCTTGTCAATCAGGGAACTCTTTGTTAAGTTCTCAACCATGTCATTTCAATTTTGTGTAAGGTTTCCAGGTATTCCTTAATTCAGAGAACTCTTTGTTAAGTTCTCAGTCATGTCCATTTTTCAATGTTGTTTAAGGTTTCCAGGTATTCCTTAGTTTTCAGAGAACTCTTTGTTAAGCTCTCAGTTATGTCAATCTTTCAATTTTGTGTAAGGTTTCCAGGTATTCCTTAATTCAGAGAACTCTTTGTTAAGTTCTCAGTCATGTCAATTTTTCAATTTTATATTGCTTTTCTTTTCGTTTGAGGAGTTCGTTTCTCTTCTCATATCATTTTCATTAAAACTGTTGCCAAAGTCATTTCGGTTACACAGTTATCCCCAATGTTGTTAAAATCTCCTAGTAATTGTGTTAAAGCATTCCGTTATTGCTTAGCAAGTTTTCTCTTCAAGTGTTTTTCTTGGCTCCGTAACCAAGATATGTTATCTGTTTTCTTTTGTGGCATCGGTTTCCCGCGTCGGGCAAATTTTCGGGGTTCTCTGGTATTCAATCCTCTTACACCTTGAACGTTCGAAAGTTGTCAATCTTTCTCACTTACCAGGTCTAAGATGATTGAATAGGGGCAACTGTCGCACCCCAAAATTTACCCTCCTTATCATAGGTCTTCTTGGATTTTTCTTGCAAGGGTATGAGTTCAAAAAAGTGGATTTATTGATGTATTGGTTCTAAGTTGGCTCGCCTTGTGGCCGGGGATATGACTGAAGTGCCCATGTTTGAGATGAGCTGTAGTACAATGGTTGGAATCGCGGTCATAACTTTCTTGCTTAATTCATCCGCTTTGAGGCAAATTTGGAAATTGAAGTTTGAATTTGAGAACGCTTAGAGTTCGTGGCGGATTATCGATACATTAAGTTTTTTTGATTCGTCAAAACTTATATGTTTATACAAGCAAAGCCGAAATATCTCATCATGCTTTATTTTCAACCAAGAGTATTTCAAACGATGGTTCAATGGGTTCAAGAGATTAGAGCGAATATTGCGTCGGATTCCAAGTGGTAGCTCAAGAATGAAAATGCCAAGATTCATTGTATTGAATTTCTTAGAATTCATAATTTTTGTGTTCATCATTTATTCCGCTGCGAATACTTTTGGGCTTCTTTCAAATCCATGATGTATGCAAATACTCAAGTTCGAGTGCAAGTGGGAGCTTATCAATTTTGTTCGCAAAAGAAATGGAGGATTTTGTTTGAATTTTACTTCAAAGTTTAATTGGTGTCTAAGAAATCTAAGGCTTCATGTTATAAGGATTTTCTTGTGATATCGAGTTTGGATTATTTCAAGACAACTTCTTGAGAATTCTAAAAGAGTTCAATTTCTTTCGTTTTTTTGAGTTCAAGAAGCCCAAGTTTCAACACTTTTCTTTTCTAAGTCACCCATTTCTTTCAAGTTTCCACAAGGATTCGGAATTTGAATTACTCGAATAAAGAGGAAGGAGGATTTTATTCAAACAAAAGGATCTCAAAATACATATTTCTACAACAATACAACTTCAAGTTTCTACAATTGCGGATCCCTTTGAAATAATAGATTCATTCGGGAAAAGTGCATTCAATTTACAATTTGCAAGTTACGAAGGGAATTGCTACAAGTTTACTTTCAAAAAAAAAAAGCAATTCTAAAACCTACAATTCTAAGTCCTACAAGTTTCTAAAAGTTTGTCTGCGATCCCGGTTGTTTCAAACTTTTGTCGTCCCAAGTTTTCTTCGTATGATCATTCCTCTTCATCTCCGTGCCGTGTCGTCCAAGCACCAGTTTGCCACATGAAACAAAGAGAAACACGGGTTAGAAGTTACAAAACATAATTGAATTCCAAAAAGCAAGAAATTCAAAGAGTTTGTCTATTATTTCAAAACATCATCATTAGGCATTTAGGCGGAATCAGGTTTTCAACAATAAGCCTCATAATCTTGAAGATTAATCATCGGTGAAGAACACTTGCTCGCAAATCACGGGCTAGCCCGGTTCACGAACAAGTAAATCGAAGCGACAATTTTAATCCGGGCTGCAAACATTAAGAAGCAACAAGTCTAAAATTCCGGGCAGCGAGCATACAAGGCAACGTTTTATTCTCAATAGCGACAATTTCAATTCGAAGCATACAAAAGAACATTTTCGGCAGCAAGCAATCAAAGCAATAGTTTTAATTCCGACAAGCATACACAGTTTCCGGGCAGCAAGAAAGAGATACGAAAGCAACAGTTTAAATCCGTGCAACCAACAATACAAGAGGCAATAGACTAAAGTATGGGCTATCAAGAAAGGACGTTTGAGAAAGTAAGAAGAAAAGAAGCAATATAAATTCCACCAAGAAGCATGTGTATCAATTCATCATGATAAGAAATCATCACAAAGACATTGAGCCCAAAGAATTTAAGCCCCAAAAGTCAGCCCAAAGGTACAAGTGATCATCACGTTTAGTATCCCAAAGCAGTGACATCGCTCATAACCAAAGATACAAAGAGCAGCATGAAGATATAAGCCACAAAAATCAGACTCAGAGCAGGGCAGTTTAAGCAAAAGGCAAAAGAACTCAGAAAAAATTCATCATGACCAAGACATAGGCAACTGGGACAGGGGACAAGCTAAAATCAAGTACATATCTCGAGAGGAGACAATACTAACACAGCAGAGACAAGAGCGATTCATACAAAACTTAACATTAACCCAAAACCCACAGGAGGGCATCCATTTTCTTATGATTCAAAACCAGAACACAAAGAGATATACACAGTCAATCATCATCAAACCAAAAAGAAGAGAAAAAGTTCAGAGAGTTGATACTAAAACCAGAAAAACCAAAGATCTGTTCTGTTCAAAACCGACACCAAACCCAAGCCATCTAAAAAAAAGAAAACAAGTATAATATCTGGTTCTTAACTATTAACACAGTTTCCATATACCAGCCAGCAAGAACGAAAACACATTCAACACAAAAGCCATAAACTCAACATCATCATTTTCCAACCTAAACACCTTCAGACATATACTTTTCTCAGAAATCTATTCTGAAAAGTAGAAAAAGAAGAAGAAGAGGAACGATCTCACCCGAAACAAGGTTAGGAAGCAAGTTCATGCACTGACACGCTCGAGTTTTCACCGTTGTTTAATCAAGCCTAGGGTTTCCTCTCTTTCCAGTTCGAACCTGTGTCAACAAAGCAAAATCGAATCAAACAATCAGAAACCAAAATCGATGCATGCAACAGCGTGAGAGAGAGAGATGAGAGAAAGCAATCGCGGTGAGTGAGAGAGAGCGATCGCAACCAAACCAGAGGGATGGCGAAGACGAGAGAGACAATCGCGACCGTTGGGGGTTTGAGGAAAACAGCGGCGAGAGAGAGGATGAGCGAGAGGGACGACGAGTGTGAGAGAAGAGAGAACCCAGGATAACGCGTGAGAGAGAGACTGAAGTTTGGATTGTGTTGTTTCATCAAACAACATTTCTTTCTTTTTTTTATTTTATTATTATTTATTTTTCTCAAAAAAAATTATTAATAATAATATATAAAGAAATCATCTTATTTTCTTTTTTTCTCTAAAATTTCTTTTTCCATAAAATCTGGTGGTGACACCTTGTATTTTAAATGAAAAAGCTTTCTTCTTTATTTTATTATTATTAGCGAATTTTTTAGAAAAAATGTTCATGGTTGAATGAATAAACATATGGTACGATATTGCTATTATTTTGGAACAATCGAATTATTTTGAGGTGGAAGCATTGCACCCGGTTCGCCAGCATGTGGAGGTGTTTCAGACCAACCAAAGATCAGATGGTTTTCTTTTCAGGCTCCGTCCGAGAACCACGGCAATCCAGGCTATCTCTAAATTTCGTTCTTTTTCAATTAATTTATTTTATCGCAAATGATATTCTTGTTGCGATGTAATAAATAATTGTTGGATCTGATAGTTTTTGTTTGATGACTTATCGATTAAACTATTAGTCAATTTTTCATCAAACAGAAAAAATCATCTCTACTAATTATTTAAATTTCCGATTGTATTGCATGGTATTTTGTCTGTTTATTTACTCATTCAGTATTTATTCACCAATGTACACATTGCACACAACGAAAATAAAAATCAACTCGATTTCATCCTGATTGGCTCATACGCCGATTTCTTAAAGGGTCTCATGGTTGGGGATGGGCATGGCCATCCTCACGAGATTGGTTAAAGCCCTTGTTGCTTTAACCGATCATAACCCGAAAACAACATTGGTCTATATACCAATCACCATGCACCAGGGTCTCATGGTTGGGGATAGGAGCACCTATCCTCACGAGGTTAATTGAGTCCATATACTTGATTAACCATAACCCACTTCCATTTCATCTCAGCACGCGTATCAGAATACTTTCGCAACTAAAGTTTCAAACCTCGATCCAACGTCGAGTGCATTTTCGAAACATTTTTCATAATAAATACAAGTTTTTTAGTCGTTAGACGATAGCTAGTTGCTAAAAAACTTGTAACCAAACAAACTTTCAGTCTTTAAGTCGTTGGACGCTAGACCTGTGGCTTAAAGACTCCTAAATAACGTGAACTCGTTTTACTTCACTTTTTCTCAAGAAAACTTTTTGGGTGATAGACGACTTGTGCGAACATTCGTTCCTCGGGTTTCTAGTATTTGAATCGTGAGACGCTAGCCTCGTTGTTCAGTACTTTTTCATCCACATAAAAAGCACCAATTCAACCCGAATCATTTTTTCTCTTCCGGTCCGTTACCGAATTCCATTTAAAACACTTTCATAATTACAATTCCAAACCTCGATCCAATATCGAGTGTCTTTTCAAAAGTTCTTTTCATAATCAAATACAAGTTTTTAAGTCGTTGGACGCTAGACCAATTGCTTAAAAACTTGTCCTAAATGAACTTTAAGTCTTTAAGTCATTGGACGCTAGACCTGTGGCTTAAAGACCTCTAAACAACGTGAAACTCGTTTCACCTCATTCTTTCATAAGAAAACCTTTTTGGGTGATAGACGATTCGGGCGAACATTCGTTCCTCGGGTTTCTAGTATTTGAATCGTGAGACACTAGCCTCGTTGTTCGGTACTTTTTCATTCACATAAAAAACAATCCAACCCATTCAAATTCTTTTCTCGCTCATACGCGATCATCAAACTCTTTTCGGATAAAGAGTGTGCAATAGTCGTTTCAAATGCGAGCGAGTGTCATACCCCAAAATTTGCCCTCCATCTACTCAAGAGATTCCATACATCCATACTCAAGGATTCCTCAAGAGTTGATCAGACAAACTCTCTCCTAGACAACCAACCCAAACTAGGGTTTAGTATCTCTCAAGTCAAGATGGATTTCCAACATCTCCAATAGCCTTCATGCCTCCTCATATGCTTCAAAGATTCTCCATGTCAAGTTTCAAGCTTCACAAGTCAAGTTTCCTCAGATAATTGCTCGATGGTTGAAAATCGGTGTATTGGACAAAAAGTCAATGTGGTCAACATACATCAAAACTTCGATTTTTGGTCAACATCCTCATTTTGAAGTTACATTCATCATTTGATCAAGGGTTGATCATGACTCATCAAGAAAACTCAAGATTTTCTCAAAAGTCAAACTTTCTAAATTAGGGTTTTTAGATGAAAAGTCAACTGAACTTTGACTGATCATAACTTTCTCATACTTTCTCAGAAATTTTTCCACCACCTCTTGTTTTGAAGGAAATTCAATTCTCTACAACTTCATGTCTCACAAGAATGTCCAAAAAATGCTTCATTTGAGAGGTATAGCTCAAAACATTACAGGTCATTTTCAAAGTCAACAAAAAGTCAACTTTTTGCTTTGAAGATATATTGAGCATGGTAACTCCAATTGAGATGAGACCAAAGACATTGTTTAGAGGACTCTTAGAGCTTTCCAAAAAGTCCAAGAACTCTCAAAAATGTGGAAAATTGAGCAAGATACACTATTCAGAAGTTGGGCAATTTTGGACAATTGCACAAAAGGACATTTTGGTCAAAATGCAAAATTTTCCAAATAGGCCTATAATCTTTTGATCCAAACTTGTTCATGACAATATTTTTGACCCATAAATGCTTGACCATGGCAATTTTCTATTTTATTGATTTTATTTTGAATTTTAGAACATTTAATTCAAAATTAAATTATATAAAATATGAAAATCATATTTTTCTAAGAAGGGTTGATTTTATATGTTCCTTAATGTCCAAGAAAGCCCAAGATACTTGCCAAATTCGTGCTTGATCATGCATTGAAGGAGAGAATCAAATTTCTTTCAAAATTTGATTTTTATTTGAAAAATATTGAATGCTCCAAATCAAATCTTTTCCATTCCTTTTTTCCTCTCCAATCCTCTCTATAAATACCTAGCATTGCAGCCAGCACAAAGGATGAAACCCTAGCTCAAGCATAACCCTTACTCTTGCAAATTTTTTCAAGAATTCTTGAAAAATCGAATTTCAAAAAGCAGCCACTTTCAGTCCAAACCAACCATCCCATTGTCTTCAGGAGGTAAGTTTGAGTAAGTATACACTCATGCCATGGTTTAAAAACATGGATCGAGGCATATACATTCATTCATATTCAAAACTTTTTTGATTTTGCATTTTTAATATCCGTGTGTTTTAATTGATTCTAACCATTCTAATGTGTTCATGAGGGTCCATATAGTTGATCTGGGCCATCGCTGCTGAGCTTGAACGTCCAAAACTCATGATGCCATGTTTAGGGTTTTAAGCTGACCTCGAACAGGCATTTAGAGGAACTTTTAGGAAAAACGGAGACCACCATTGAACTCGCAGACCCCGATTTAGGGGGGGTAGCTTTAATCCCTGCTTTCGAATTTGTGTATTTTGCAGGATCGGAGAATCACACGGAGAAGACGGGAGCCCTAGTTCGGCGTCGACCGATTGACGACCGAGCTGCATGCGTGCGAGAAAACGCTTTCTGATTCCTCCATTTAAAATAACTGGGGCCCTCGCGCTGACTCAGTTTGAATTCAAAGTTTTCTTGACGCGTCATCACTTATGTTGATTTGTTTCCAGCTTATCAAACACAGATGCACACATGGCGTAGCGGTCAGCGTATTGGTTTTAAGGTTTGAAAGGGATGTCTCCAGTTCGATTCCTGGTTCAGACAATCCCTTTTTCACTTTACAAACTTTAACTATTTTTCATATTTTTCTATTTTCCAATTTATTTTAATATTTCCATTCAATTTTAATTGTTTTCATAATTTTATTTTTGCATTTAAAAATCATCAAAAACATTTTTTCTTTTTGCATTATTTTCATAAAACCTTTATTTAATTTATAAAATTAAAAAATATAATTTTTGCATGCATATTTATTTTATTTATATTTTAGCATTTAAATCATTATAAATTGCATTTTAATTATTAAATCTTTTCCAAAAAATCCCAAAAAATTATTTTAACTTATTTATCTTATTTCCAGCATGTATTAATTTTTCCATATCAAAATTTGCATTTTTCTAACATTTTTTCTCTTGTTCGATTCATATTGCATTTTCCGATTTCTTCCTTTTGTACAGGTTGATCCGATTCAGACGATGTTCTCTTTATCATTTTATCATTCTATTTTTTTTCAATAATGTAATTGCTCATGGGTTGTAATAGTTTAATTTAGGACTTTTACTTTCCGCATTTTAAATTATGTATCTGCCCCAAAGCCATGTAATAGCGTAGGATTTACCTTTCCGCATCTTTACATTCCGCATTTTACTTTCCGCACCCTTATCAATTGCTAGTAATTAGGCGTGTATGGCAAGATAATAATTGGACATAGCTCACACTAATCTTCAAGATAACATATTCTGAAATCAACACACTTCTTTCACACATGCACCCCTTAGGGTAATTCTCTCTCGATGCCTTTCGATTCAATATGGTCATGTCCCTCGAACGTAGAGGTATTCTAGCACCGTCGCCTTCCAAACAAATCATCATAGTCCCTTCGATACAAAGATCATAAGACCCACGATGTCGCCTCCGAATACATGATCTTGACCCTCGATTGTCGCCACGAAAATGATGATAGTCCTTCGAATGTGCTAGGATACTTCCTACAAGTTGCCTTCTATGACCATCCGATGTCCCTTCGAATGTCCCGCTTACATCCAACGAATGGAGCTACCTACTAACTAATGGTATGGCTAGCGCTATTCTAAAGGAATGTAGAAGTACAGCAAACGACCAATTCTGAGTGGGTAAATAAGTCTTTTAGTTGTTTGCTCTATCAAATGCTTTTCACACTATACACTTTTTCAAAGTTCAAATCCTCTTTCAAAAACAAAACATTTCCGAACACTTTGTATACACTCCTACATGAGTCATTACAAAGTCAAAGCGAAATGCCTTTTCAAAACATTTTTGTCAAACACACAGAAAGCAAATTTTAAAAAGTTATCTAAGAGCAACTAAGAGCCCGTAGAATAAACTGCGGATGGAAAGGGGTGCTAATACCTTCCCTTTTCATAACCATTCTCCCGAACTCAGAATCTAACGAAGGTCTTTTTTTGTTACTTTTACCTTCCCTTAATTGGATAAAAATAAAAGTCGGTGGCGACTCTTGCTATCCGCACATTTGGATACAAAAATCCTACAAAGTCAGTTCACCGTATCACAGCGAGGACTTAAGCTTTTCAAACAAACAAAACAAGTCCTAGCTCAAAGCATTTGAAACGTCTAAACGCACGATTTTTCAGATAAAATCAATGCAACCAATTAAAGCCTTTTTAAGAGGAACTACAGAGTTTTGACTTTCCCATTGCACGAGGGAATATGTAGGCACACGGTTCAGAAACCGTGCCAAACTCAAAATAATAAGAAACAAATTCTGTTTTCCTTTCGGCATCCATAACTTAGTAAACACACACACAAACGCGTAGAATTAAATGGGTCCCATCGAGTACGATGGATGTAAGGGGTGCTAATACCTTCCCCTTACATAACCGACTCCCGATCCCACTTTTTTGGTCACGTAGACCGCCTTATCCGCTTGTTTGGGGTTTTATCTATATTTCCCCGTTCTTTTCAGAACGAATAAAATTAGGTGGCGATTTCACCGTTTTCGAGAATTGAAAAGATTTTTGAAAATCGAGTTGCTTCAGATGGCATCTGAGTCGGTGGGAAAAGGAAACTGGGGCCTCCAGGTGGCACAAAAGATGCAGGTACCCCGGACGAGAATGTATGGGAGGAGAGTAATGAGACAAAACCCTGAGTACTGGCCAGGGACATAGGATCAACCTGACTCTGAGGGTGGGGCACATGGCTGAGTGAGGAGACTCACATGTTACTACCCTCGGACGCTGAGACTTCTTACCGCTATCCTTATTCTTAGGTGGCATTTTACCTATTTATATATATTTTCATAAACAAAGATAATAAAGTCATTAACATCAATAGATATTCATTAACACATTCAATATATACATGTTCAATAGATATTCATTAATATTACATTAAGTGATTAATTAATGTAAATCTTCATGCTCGTTATCCATATCATTTTCATCATTTGATGTAATATTGTCCTCGGATTCAAACTCTTCATCATTGTCTTCATCCACATTATTATCAACCAACAATATAGACGCATCAACTTGATGTCCCTCAACAGTTGTATCAGACAAACTTGTAATGTCTTCAGCTGCAACCACATCATTAATCTGTTCAACGTCATCAACTTGGTAGGCAGCATATTCCACTAGATCTCCAGTTCCAATATGACCTAGCGGTTTTGTTTTTATTACAACACACCATCCTTTTTTATGTATTACAAATGAACGATAAGGAACATAATAAACTTGCCTAACAATATGTGACATTATGAAAGGGTCATATTCTTTGTATCTCCGGTTCATTTGAATCTCGACAGAACCATATGACTTGTCTATTTTTGTGCCTCTAGTTGGATCATACCATTCACAATAAAACAAGACAACTTTATTTTCCGAGTCCAAGTAATTGTATACCAACTCGTAGATATGTTTAACAAATCCATAGAAGTCGTCTTCACCGCCATCTATAACTCCTTTTACAAATACACCACTATTTATGGTTTTTTTCCCTTCGGTCCATGCCTCAGTGTGAAATTTATATCCGTTCACGAAGTATGTGTGCCAATCATTTGCGCTTTGGATAGGGCCTTCTGCCAAGTTTCTCAAATGGAGTATTTCTGGAGTTAGTGCAAGAACGCTAGACAATGTTTGCTTGAACCATGAGGGAAATTGAGCATGAATGACACCTGATGTTGACTGTACACCGGTACTATGAAAATAGGCATTGTTAAATTCCCTACAAAACACACACCATAAGTTTAATAAGTTTGGTATACACACATTGTCAACAGAGTTAAAAAGTTTTGGTAAACTTACTCAAGATATGGTTTAACTTCATCGCAGTTGATCAAGACATGGATATAGATTGCATTTCTTTTGGGTCAACCAATGCACACCCTTCTTTCGGAAGGTCGACCCAAAGACCGATAAGGTGAATTGACTCCTCGATTGACATTTAATTCCGTGATTCTGTTAACATCCGATGCAAAATGTGATGTTTCCGATGCAAGTAATGTGCACATATAGATCCTTCTACTCTAGCTTTATTTTTCACCGATCTCTTTGAATCACCCATGAACCTTTCAAACGGATACATCCACCTATATTGAACATGTCCACCAAGATAAGCTTCATATGCAAGATGCACAGGTAAATGTTCCATGGAGTCAAAGAAACCAGGCGGAAATACTTGTTCCAACTTACAAAGAATGAGTGCAATGTTTTGGTCCAACTTAATGATGTCTTCCACTTTTAAAGTTGACGCGTAAATATCTCTAAAAAATTGACTAATTTCAATTAGTGGATCAAGAACATGTTTGGGTAACGATCCAAATGCAATTGGTAGCAACTGCTCCATAAAAATGTGACAATCATGACTTTTCATACCATGTAATTTTCCAGTGTTAGGGTCAGCACACCTTGCTAAATTTGATGAATACCCATCGGGCATTCTCAATTCTTTTAACCATCGACAAACCGCTTTAGCTTCTTGGGAATTCAGACTGAAACAAGCCTTGGGTTTTAATAATTTTCCATTTGGTTGAGGCTTCAACTCTAACTCTCTTCGGTTACACCAAATTCCCATGTCTTGTCTGGCCTTCTCATTATCTTTTGTTTTTCCTGTCACATCCATCACTGTGTTAAATACATTATCAAAAAAATTCTTCTCAATATGCATAACATCAAGATTACGGCACAACAAATTATCTTTCCAATACAGAAGATCCCAAAATATACTTCTTTTTGTCCAATTGTGGGTGACGCCGTATCCTTCAATTCGGCATGCTTTGCCAGTATCTGTAAATTTTGGTAGTTCACAAACTTGGTTCCATATAACCCCTGGTGGCAATCGAGGCGGAGGCAAATCTTTCTCTCGTACATCTTTTTTAAAATTTGTCTTGTTTCTTCTATATGGATGATTTGCTGGTAGGAGTCTGCGGTGACAGTCAAACCACGAGCTTTTCCCACCTTTATCCAACGTAAATGCTTTGGTGTATCCCATGCAATGCGGACAACCCATTTTTCCATGCGTACCCCAACCAGACAACATGCCATATGCTGGAAAGTCATTAACGGCCCACATCAAGACAGCTCGCAATGTAAAGTTCTATTTACGGGATATATCATAAGTCCATTCTCCAATCCACAACCTCTTCAAATCATCAATTAAAGGTTGTAAGTACACATCAATTCCGGCTTTTGGACTGTGCGGGCCTGGAATAACGCACGTCAAAAACATGTATGGTTTTGTCATGCACATCTCAGGAGGGAGGTTGTAAGGGGTTACAATAACTGGCCAACAAGAATACGCACTTCCCGACGCTTGCACGTATGGGGCAAAACCATCAGAGCATAATCCAAGCCTGGCATTTCTAGGTTCTGCAGCAAAAGCTGGATGTGTCCGATCAAAGTGCTTCCATGCCTCACCATCAGATGGATGTCGCATAGTGCCAGAAGTTGTTTGGTTTGTATGATGCCATGTCATTTGACTTGCACTGTGCATTGAAGCAAACATTCTTTTTAACCTTGGTATTATAGGAAGATAAAACATGGATTTTACTGCTACACGCTTTTGCTTGCTGTTAACGGCTCTACTGCGAACTTGATATCTTGGACTATTACAAAACTTACACTCCTCTAACGATCCATCTTGAGTACCAAACTCATTGTCATAAAACAACATGAACCGTTAATGCAACAGTCAATCTTTCTTACTTTTAAACCAAACTTCGACACCCACTTCTTTGCATCATAATAACTTGTAGGCAAGTTGTCTTTCGTAGCGGTGGAGTCCAACATCATTTTTGCAAAAATGTTCCAGACATTGATCAGAAACATTCCAATTTGACTTGGCGGCTAATAATCTCACACACATTGATAGCTTTGAGTCTGACGACCCCTCAAACAACGGCGTATTCATCCCATTCAACAATTGATAAAATCTTTGCGCTTCCTCATTCGGCAACTCTTCCCCGTCAAAATCTCCAGGTTCATCATATGTCACGTTCACACCAAAAGCATCATCAACCATGTCACCGATCAAATTAAAGTTCTCCTCATACTCCATAACCGGTCGACTACTTGAATCATGTGTGTTGCTAGTCTCTGGTACATTACCTGGTAGTTCTTCACCATTATACGTCCAAACCCAATAATTTTCAATGAATCCCTTTCTATGCAGATGACTTGTTACTTCCTCTGGGTCACTAATTATTGGTCTACATTCACATTTAAATCAGGGACACCTAACCTCTCCTTCGCTTCGACAACACTCCTGAGCAAACGCCCACTTAATAAACCCATCAACTCCTACTATAAAATTGAGTTTAATTCCACTTCTTCATGGATATGTTCTATCGTACATCCAACTACGATAATACCGATAATATTCCATACTGCACATTTATACAATCATTGTCTTTTTCATTAGAGTAATTAATCAACTTAATAATATTATTCTTAAACGTATACTATTTTATTACTATTCTTACAAATATTAATTTTGTTTAATTAACTATTAACTTTAACTTTAACTACGATAAATAAATATAAATTTCGCTTTTTTATATATACTAACATATAAATAAATATTCAAATGTAAAATATATAATTTTTTATTATATAACAATAATATCAAAAAACAATAATATAACATATATACGTTTTATTATATATACAACAATAATATTAAAAAATAATAATCTAACATATATTCTTTTTATTATATATATAACAATAATATTAAAATAATAATATAATATACACTTTTTTAATTATGTTTTTATAAATTTTTATTTTAATATATAATTTTTTTTCATATTTTTAACATATAAATAAAACCTAATACTACTATAATAATTAAATATAATATAAATTTTTGTTTTTAAATATGTTTTTAAATTTATGTGTTAACATATATATATACATCTATAAAAATAAGATTTTTAATGTTATGTTTTCTAAAAACTTTATTTTAATATATATTCAGTTTTTTTATTTTATATATATATACTAAAAAAATTTATATGTATATAACAATAATATTAAAAATCTTATATGTATATAACATTAATATTAAAAAAAAAATTATATGTATATAACATGCAATAATATTAACAAATTTTTTTATATTTATAATTTCTGTTTAAATATTAACATATATTAACAATATAAAAAATTCTAATTTTAAATTTATTTTAAATATTAACTTATATGTATATAACAACAATTTTTCTATTTAATAATATATTAACCTATAATACTAACCTAAAACTAAAATTAAAATTATAATACTAACCTAAAACTAAAATTAAGTATAATGTATTTTTAATTCAAATAAACATTAAACATATAATACTAACCTATAATACATATAAAATATTTAAAAAAATGCATAAATACCTCTATATTCTTTACTGAATTTTCTTATTCTTGTATATGTCTTCCTTGTTGTTCTTCTTCAAAAATCTACAACTTAAACAAAACAAATATTATTAAATTTTTTACCAATATAATAAATATCAAATAACTAAAATTAAAATGAATCAACATATAATTACCTTATATGTTCTTCTTCAAGGATTGCAATTTTTAGGATGGAAGCAATTTTGTTAAGAGTTTCTGGGATTTGCAAGGAGGAAGATGCAGAGAAAAACAAAGGGAATGACAAAGAAAGAAGATGAAGATAGAAAAACAAACTATATGGATGTGTAACGGGTAGGTTATGACTTGGGAATTTAAACTACAAGTAGCGACGTGAATGTCACGTCGCAACACACTCAACGACAATAAACTATAATTCCTCAGTCTGCCACCCTGTCATCAATCAACTCAAACTCATTAATATTTTCCCCCTAAAAAGTAGCGACGTGGTTATCACGTCACTACCAAATTTCAAAAAAAAATTCATCTCCCTCCAATTAAACGTGTCAGAATTTATTTTATTTAATTTTATCTAATGTGTAGCGACGTGCAGTGGCGGAGGCAGGAACCTAGTCCAGGGAGTGCAAACTTAAGAACATTGACTAAGGATTAAAATAATTTATATTTAAAAAATTACTTTGTATTAAATTTTTTTGTCTTCTATGTGGTTTAATGTTATGAAATCTTTGAATAATCAATTTGTTATCAAGTTTTTTGCAGTCATTTTCAATAAAAGTTGCATAAGTATGTAAATCAAAGCAATGAAGCAGATGCACATAATTTAGCATAGAATTCAGCCGAAAGATAGCTTGGCTAGAAAAATAAGAATACACAATTGCATAAAATGTGCCAAGCAAACGTGAAATTTTATTGAGAGAAGTATGGAATACTCCTAGAATACAGAAACTCAAAATTCAGAAAATTTTCTTCCTTAAGTTGAGGAGAATAAACCAAATCAATTAGTTTTAATTTACAACATTCAAGTAAAAACAAAAAAGAACAAGTCTTTTTTTCTTAAAGTTACCAACAACCCTTTAACCCAATTAGTAAGTGTCAACTGAACTATCTCACTCACACTAAATAAGTTCTTATTTCATTTGTCAAATAAAAAAGGAACGAGCCTCGTCAAAAGACCCATACAAAACACTTTAGATTTTCAAATTCAAATTTAAAAGATCTAAAAGACCCTTATACCATTGAAGTAATAATGTTTTTATCTTCTATAAAAGAGACAAATAAGTCTATTTTTGTCTCAGCAAGAGAATATATTTTCATAAACAAGTTGATTAAAAAATTTGATTAGACAAACAATCCTCATACGTAGATGCAAAAATATGTTTATGTAATATTTGATTAAACTGAACTTCATCCATGTTATACAACCAAAATCAGTACCATCAAAAAGTAAATATCAACCCTACTAAACAATAGTAAAACAAAACCAAGAGTATAAAAAATAGTAGCATCAAAAAATAATTAAAAGAAACCATGTATGACATTGGTTAAACTAAAAGGAAACAGAGAAGAGAAAGCAAAGTTGAAGAAGGGATGACAAATTTCACAAAACCCTAAAATTAATTTTTAAATTGATTACCTTAGCGAGGGAGAGAAGGAAGGATGATTATGACAGTGGATGAGGAGTGAAAACGGTGGTCACGTCGGCACTACCGCAAGTTTTTCCGGAAGTTAAGATTTTTAGTTGAGAGATTGTAGCCGAATTTGGCAACGCTTAAAAAACGTTGTCTCAGAGGCCGTAAATAATCGTCCCCTATTCCTTTTCTATAGGCGACGTTTTTCAAAAGCGTGCCCAAAAAACATAAAAAAACGTCGCCTCAAACAATAGGCAACGCTCGCACAGGAGACGCCTAGAAAACGTCCCCTATTGTTTTAGGCAACGATTTTCGGAGTTCTGGCAACGTTTTTCAATTGTTGCTGGAGAGCCTAAATGTTGTAGTGGTTTGAGAGAAGATGAACTAGAAAATAAATTGAAAAAAAATTAATTTGAGCTTGGACAAAGGGTGCAAAACATTTTTTCCAGGGGGTTCAAAATCAAAATAAATGAGGATATTGATGCACTTTTTTTAGTCCAGGGGGTTCAATTGAACCCCCTCATTATACTCTCCCTCCGCCATTGGCGACGTGTTAATCACGCCGCAACTTTTTTTTTTCAAAAAAATCCCCTGACTTCCTTGTGGCTTCATTTTTTTATTACTAAAATATGTTGTGACGTGGTTATCACGTCGTAACTAATTTTTTTACTCACGTGATAACCACGTCGCTAATATATGTCGCTGGAGGGTGTTTTTCTTATAGTGACTATAAGATTCATCAATGTCGTCGTCGTCATCATCATCGTGATCATGAATGTTTATGTTGTATCTTGGGAATCCAAAAGATAGAATAGCTATGAGTTGATCTAATGAGCCACCATACCATGCATGAATTGAAAGGAAGAGTTTAAAGTTGAATGTTTATAGTATCATGGTTGCAGTTCCATTTTTTCGATTTGATTATGTGGGTTGGATAAAATTATATCAAGTGCCTAACATATATTTGCAGTTGATTGTATGGGTTGGATAATTATATTATCTGCATTTTATTAGTTACTTTGAGAAGTCAAATGTTCTGATGCAACACAACAACAATCATGGGAAGTGACAAATATGTTGAAGTGGGAAGTGGGTTTCAAATGAGTCCCACATCGTTTTGTAGACCAAATTAACTTGTGTTTATAAATCAAATTCCAATCATTAAGCTGAACACTGTGAGGGAAAGTGGGTCGGGCTGGTATCATGACTAGATTTTGGTCTAAAAGTAATAAATTTATAAATTTAAAATGTAATTTCCAAAAAAATATTAATAACAAAAATTTAAGAAAACGTAAACACGAATTATTACAAAAAGTATTAATAAAAGGTAAAAAATAATATATATTAAAAAAGTAAAAATAAAAAAAAACTAAATAAAAATAGAAGAATTCCACGTGTCTATAAGAAATTAATAAAATAAAAAGTCATATGTACTGCGTCATTGAAAAAGTCATATAGCTCTATTCAAGTGTACAACTCACGTTATATTTAATATCATAATATTCCGATCCATATTTGATATTCCTTATGAAGTAGTACTATATCCACCTTTAAATTTGATCTTATATTCTTTTATCAAATTTTAGCATATATATTTATGGAACTGTCAACGAACATATTTCATTATGAATTGCAAGTAGACATTCATGTATATTTCGTATAGGCTTTTGTGTGTTACGTGTCACTTTCAGTCTTTCACATTACTTCTGGTAGGATATCTAGTTGTTTCAGCCCCGAAACCAACCCCTACTAAAATACATAACTCACCATTCAACGGATTTGGCAATGTAGTTTCTTTATTCCGATAACTTATTAGAAAATATTTGTGATCATGTTTAATGTAAAGCAATCTTTGATGAAGATTTGCACTCGCATAGGTGATAATCTAATTACATTAGGAAAATGAAGAGCTTGTATAGTAAATTAGTTAAAGTTTATGTTATTAATCTTCAAAACTAATTACCAAATACTCATTAAATCTCTTTGAATAATGATCAAAGACAAGAGATTCCAACATTTTTATAGTCAAACAACAATCTTCTCTCAAACAATGTTTTTCTAGCAAGAGCATATATTAAACTGAAAGTTCAAACAAAACAAGTTATTATAAGATCAAATCATATATACAAAGTTCATTTGATTCAATTACACAATAACTAAATAGAACAACTAACCTTAACTCTCAATTACACAATAAACTCACCACTAGCCACCATCTCCATCAATTTCAACTCACAGTTCCGCTACATTTTCTTACATATTCAATGCAAACAACCTGATCATAATTTTACACTTTCAAAACCTCAAAGTTTATAATTATCAGACTAAAACAAATCTAAAACTTATAATTCACTCTGTCAACATAAACATAAAAACAATAAGAAGGAGAATATCATTCATAGCCAGTGGTTAATTTCATCATGATTGGTTGGGAGCTCATTCAAATCAAAGTTAAGAAAAACTGATGGCCCCAATTCTGTTTCAACATCACTCCTCAAGAGCTCATTCAGATCAAAGTTTCGAACAACTCTGGACACCGCTGTTTCACCTTCCCTCAGGTTCTTCTCCTTTTTCACCACTGTTTCACCAATAGGATCACTTGTTGACAATTTCTCCATCTTCTCATTATCATTTACATTGCTCGAAAACTTCATCCTTTTACACTCACGGTGATTCAAATCAACCGATTCGCGAGAAACATCCAACACGGGCATTGGAGCAGTATTGTTAATAAGATATCTCCGGCTTCTTTTCTTGGTAATTCTTGGCGGGAGCAAACTTAACAAGTCAACATGTTGTAACTCTTCATGTTCGTTAGGGTTCAAGATTGATGCAGTAGGTGGATGATGAACGGTAGTCTTGTAAACCCTAGTCTTGTAAACCCTAGTCCATGAATGTCTTATCTGTTTGCCATCAAAACTTGGAGGAGAAGATAAAGAGAAATTGATCTTCATAATTTTATAAACCTTATTAACATGATGATCATGATGATCATGTATCTGTTTGTTGGAGCAATGGGAGGTTTTGTGGCCACCAAGTGCTTGGTCTTTAGGTTTGTTGCATTGATCACGATGATGATCATTGAGATTAAGATGATGATGAAGAAATGAAGAATCGTCGTTGTTCTTCATGATGGTGATGATGATGATTATGATGATGGAGTAGACTGTAGATGAGGATTTGTAAGAAAGAAGAAGTAGAGTCGGTTGGGGAGAGTGTGAAGTGAAGAATGAAGGGAAGAAAACCAAATCTTTTTTATATTACATTTACAACATACGCGACCAAACCAAATCTTTCTCCCATAAAACCCTAATAACAACAAACATCCTAAACAATTGCTCACAATAATAAATCTACGATTTTTTTTGTAACATTAAGAAAATGAAAAATATGGAAAATTTACTTGGTCTTAATAAAAAAAAGGAAAAAAAAAAGAAACAAAAAAAAACAAAAATAAAATTTATAAAATTCTATTTAAAATTGTTTTAATTTAAATGACATTATTAAAAAATATTGGTCTTTTTAGAAAATAATTGAGCCTATGTTGAATTAGAATTAAAATAAAAAAATTTATCTTATAGAATTTGAATTAATGAGTTATAATTTTGAGATTTAGTAGTACATAATTAAAAATATTATACTTCTACCTTAATATTTGTTTTTTATTTGTTATATTATATAAAAATTAATTAATATATTTTATTTAACTATTATCGATTTAACATTGGTTGAGCTTAGACAAAATATTTAAACCTTTAGTTCATAATCATACGAGTTTATATCTAGGTTAGTTGTGGTAACTGGTAAGCTTATAAAAGTATTAAGCTAGACATACATTCATTCATAATCTTCCATTATTTGCTATCTTCATCTCATCACCTGCATTCTTCACCTCACTTTTTTTCTTCAAGAGAACTATAATATTTCCTATCAGAGTATAATATTTCCTATCAGAGCACACAACACAAGGGTCATTAATTATTATAACATCTTATTTATATTACATTACAACACCAAATCTTAGTACTATTATCTAAAATATTATAATTAAATCTTGAAGACTGTTTAAGTTTTTTTTAATTAATTTTCTCAATATTAACTTTTTTTGGAAAAAAAATTCTAATAAAATTTATTAAAATATATTTTTGAAATATTATTTTAGATATCATATCTTTTGGTTGTAATCTTTTTTATACATTTTAAATTTTAACATATCACTTAAATTTGAAGTTATTTCGAATAATTTTTTTATAATAATTTATTTCTAGATATGTATTTTTAAAATTTTACTATATCAAAATCTTCTATATCTAGATATGTCATTATTAATTTTTATAAAAAATTTTAAAAATAAAAATAAAAACCACATTTTTTAAGTTAAATATTTTTCAAAAAATAGACTTCAATATCTTCATTGTATTGGGTGTGAAAAAATATATTTTACTTCAATCTTACACTAGAGTCATTTGTCTTTGAGGAGATCTTATGTGATGACCATAATCGTAGTAAACATACATATGACAACAATTTGAAATATTTCAAAGTTGATGGAGAAAACCTACTTGATTAGGTTCGAGTTTAAGTTTGAATTTCTTTTTATTTCAAAATATGTGTAAAGGATGGATAATATTACATTAATAACCACTCTGAACCCAATTCATTTATAATTTAAAATATTTAATTTTAATAATTTAAAATATTAATTATTTGATTAATTATTGATATTTGATTTTTGTATATATATATATATATATATATATATATATATATATATATATATATATATATATATATATATATATATATATATATATATATATATATATATGAGAGAGATTAAATTACACCCAAATAGTTACACTATGAGTTACACTCGCTCAAAAACATCATTTTGGATTAATATTTTTTAAAATCAACCGTTGGATTGGAACATGCTATCATATAGATCATACCTATAAAGTTTGAGATTAATCTACAATGATTTACTATATGATCAAGATATCCAAAGATTAACGTAAAAATAGACTTTCATATAACGTTAATTTTGATGTAGTTCAATGACATAGTAAATCATTATAGATTAATCTCAAACTTTATAGAAATGATCTATATAATGGTATGTTTCAATCCAACGGTTGATTTTAAAAAATATTAATCCAAAGTGACGTTTTTGAGCGAGTGTAACTCATGGTGTAACTCTTCGGGTGTAATTTGATATCTCTCTCTGTGTGTGTGTGTGTGTGTGTGTGTGTGTGTGAAAATTTTAAGTTATTTTAAATTATTGTTTCTAATGTTTATAAGAGTTTAAGAGAGTATAGGATGAGTTTTATAACACCCAAAAAATTTTGGTGATTAAAAATTTTAGAAAATTAGTGTAATTATTTTTTTCAACGCATTTAAGATGCTACATCATCTCAATCAATCATAATTTGCTCAAAATAAATGGATACATAACACCTTTCGAAATAAATACGAATATCATAGTCTCAAAAATCAACTTCATTACGCAGCGGAAAATAGTTTAAGTTCATCAAATTAACTACGAACCAAATACGAATCATGAATCAAATATTCCGGAGTTTAAACTACTCCACCATGAATCACCAAAACAAAACAAGTAAATCAAACGTTTATCCCTCTACCCAGTGTTGCGTATCAGAGCATAATGCCGACTTTAACTAAAACTGAAGAGCAACCTCTTCGAACTCCACAACTCGGACTACTCTTGTTATCTGCATGTTACCCAAAAGGAGACATTCAAAACAAAGGGTGAGATATCACAACAATATAAAGAACCGTATAATCATAAATATACATAAATAATCATGCATAGTTATTAAACTTAGTTGTCAAATCATTGCATCATAATCAAAAAATAATCGTAAACAACCACACATCACAACATTATGCCAACAACAAAACATGCAATGAGACACAACATTGACTCTATGCATGTGATACCGAGATCACTACAAGATTCACTCCATCTAAGATCGGAGTCACTATTTTCGTGAACAAATTAGTTCACCTTGTTACTGATCCACTCCATCTAAGATCAGAGCTAACAACAAAGGGAATAATTGTATTCACATCGCTCTTATCCACTCCATCTAAGATCAGAGCCAACAACAACAATAAATCAACATGAATGCATACGACATCACCATGCAATACAACACACATTGATATCTACATTCATCAATGTGACATGTCATTACTGACAACCATACAACAATACCTGCTCAACAAACAACAATAACAATACAACGGTATATCAATAAATAACAACATATTTGCATACATCCAACAAGTGGAAGTACAATTCACAAAAGCATATTATCAATTCATCATTTTATATTCAATAACAACGACACCACATCACAACATAGCATTATAGCATCACAATCCACTAAGCATGTATACATATAGTTATCATGTACTTCATTAAACATCATCACTAACAACAAATATGCATAACCGCGTTAACACATAAAATGAGAAATTTACACAAAATGACATAAACTTATAAAACAATTATCTACTGTATTTGAAGTAATTTTTATAGGATAGATAACATTCTCAGCTTTCAAACGGTTCGAACGGCACGTCAATCGGAGTTACGGTTCAAAAGTTATGGTCGTTATAAAAATATGTCAAAAATTGGATTTTATGAGTCAACTCAAAACTTCTTTGAGTCGACACATCGTTGTGTGACCGAGAGACTCTTACTCTTGGGTATGCTCAGGTTGACCCAATGATTCGACTCATGCTAAGTCTTTTGATCACCTATGAGTCGACTCAAAACCTCTATGAGTCGACGCATTCTGCGAAAATATGATTTTTATACTAATTTTCAAAATACGATTACATATATTTTCAACCGCAAAACCTCTCAAATCACATACAAAACCAGTAAATTAATTCCATACAATTGACACACCATCATTTAGTATACCCATGCAATTATAACATCATTTGATCAATAAAATTGCAATTCATCAAGGTTTCATCATTAGATTCAACATACACAAACAAACCAATTAATGAACAACCACACACAACGACCGTACAATCAAAATTCTCACATACCTACCATTATACTATCTCTTAGAAAGTTAGAACCTCACCCTTACCTTTAGATTGAAGGTCTCTCTAAGCTCCAACTATGATCTCTTGCCAAGTCCTTTTTTCACTTAGCACCCCTAACGCCTTTCTTAACCTCACTTATGTCATCCAACTTACCATAATGTCCTTGTCATACTTCTACTAACTTATCTTAATTTATTTAGTTAAATAAAACTTAGATAATTATTTACTATTTCTCCAACTTATTAATAATTCTAATAATCATTCTTAAATCCAAATAATTTCAACTAAATTATTTAAATAAAATAATCACTAACTAATATTACTATTTAGTTACTCACAACACCCTCATCTCTATATTATTACTCACACACCTCCAATACCTTAATTTCAATGTTTCTATGGCAACCACCCCATACCAAGGATATCATAACACATCAACACACCCATTAACGCATATAAATGCACAACATCACATAGTTAAATTATGATAAAAAATTAAATAAAATCGAGGTGTTATAAATTCTACTCCTATTTCACATTAAAAGCACTAAACTTCCACTGATATAAAATCAGTGCAAAACGTAATTGTTGTTATTTTGAGTGTATCTTCCTTTGGTGGATGTTTAGTGCAAAATTTAACTAAATTTGTTTTCAATAGCAAACTAGATGAATAGCTTAGAAATTTCTGATGTAGTGGCTTCTAGTTCAGAACAACAAGCACAACTATGCTGATAGAAAAACAGACAGTGTTAGAGGCAACTTCCATTAGCGGGAAACCAATGCAAAATATAAATGCTGCTATTTTGAGTCTATTACCACTCTTCATCCTTCTGTTATTTCAGTCCTCTTTTCTAAAGCAAGAGAGCTGATGAGAAAAAGTGGAAACAAAAATATATATATTTTGGTTTATCAGCACGAACATCAACTTTTTACCTCCCCATTGGAGAGATGATGATTACATTAGATGGTGTCTGTTGTTGCGGTATTTGAGAGGAAAGTAAAAAGTAAAGTATTTATTTTTACTAGGTGATATATACCGGTTAGGTTATATTGTATCATGTCCACAGAGATTGGTTATTGATTCGTGTTCGACAATTCTACCGTTAATGAGTTTGGGGTTAAATGAGTTGTAAAGAAAAGACAAAAAGTAAATGAACAAAAACTATAAAGGATAGATAACTTGTCCTGAACGAATGCACACACTACCCGTCACAGACTTAAATCTACCGTCCAATTATACTAAGCCTACAATACTCGTCCGTGTCATCACATATCTCTCACAACATAAGTCATTTCTAACACAAATTGAGAATCCTACTGCAATCACCTCGGTAGCCATGTCTGGCCTACCTCAACAACACAGAAGTCAACCGTGTCACTCGTAACGACTATCTCTAGCTCGAAACAACCAACACAGAGGCGTTAATCACGGATACTCTAAGTAAATGTCAGCTCTAAACCCATTTCTTGCATTCAGAAACTAACAAATAATCATCCTAGGTAAGAATCTAAGCAATCTATATCTAGCAAAGCTCAAATCCCTAACACAAGGTAAAAACCTAAGACAATCACCAACACAGATTCGTAAAGCAAACTTTATACAACGCAAAGGGCGACAAATATACATGAGTTCAAGGTAAATATACATACAAACCCAACAAATAGAGAAATACATAGAGAGGAGAAGAGATAAACCACAAATCTACACTGGTTTGTTAGAGCCAATCGAAGAGCAATCTACCTCCAATCATCCATGAGTAAGCCCTAATATTTTTTTCTAAGCTATACTACCAAAAATAAAGGTTGATGGAAATGGGGATCAAATTCCACCTCAAAACCATAGCCTAAAAATATGTTTTGAAATGAATTTATAAACAAAATCCCACAGATCGTGCTAAGCGTGCTAGCCACACTAAGCGTGATCTAATTTATTACTTAAACTGCCTTACCGCACTAAGCGGACTCAAAACCGCGCTAAGCGCGAAAGTCTCTTCCAGATCAAGGTCTTCAGCTCCTAGAGCGCGCTGGGACCGTGCTGAGCGCGACCTGGAACACATACCTTTTTATTTCTTCCAAAAATGCGTATTTGGATTTGTGTCTTCGACACTTTATTCCTCCATGCTCCAAATATGCAACAAATACCTACAGAAATAGATACAAAAGTATAAAATGGTACACTACGTACACGAAAACGTAATAAAATGTATTTACAACAAGTATTGGGGTTATTCAACTATTATTAACAAACAAGAACGTATAAGTGACACAAAACATATATACAAAATAACTATATTTTGGTACTTATCAACTCTCCCTAACTTGACACATTATTTGTCCTCAAACAAAGTCAAGTAAACCTAAAGAAACAAAAGACGATAATCAAAGAATCACGAATCAACAAGTTTTAAGAACGGAGAACAAATGTATGGTTAAAAAAACGTATACAAGAAGCAAAGTACATACTTACCACCATACTACAACAATAACATATAAAAGAAACAAATCCTAAGTACAAAAATCATGCAAAACATTCTAAAACAGTACAAGCTCAATCATGAATCACACCTAGCAAAAATTCATCGGTAGATGAATAACACACAAAGGTGAGGTACAAAAAACACTCATCCATAATCTTTTACACAATAGACTAAATTATGCATTCATCCAAAAACTCATATTGAATATACAAAGGCAAGAATCACAAGGGCTTTTCAAGGTTGTAACGTGGCTTGGTTAATAAACAAATTATAAGTCCTAAAGCTAATCAAAACAAAAACTTTCCTAAACCTAAGGGAGTGAGTGATCAACTCACAAAGTTTCAAACAATATAATTCAATCAAACTTCTTCTTCATCACAAATTCACACCAAAACACATTACTTATTAACACAACATTATTCTTATTCTTTTTTTTTTCTTTTTCAAAGCTTTTTTTTCTTTTTTTTCTTCTTTTTCTAATCTTTTTCCTTTTTAATTTCTTTTTCTTTTTCTTTTTCTTAACCTCATACCAAACACAATATAAGTACATAAACATTCCCCTTCCCAACTTGAATTCAACCAACATCATTATGTGAATACTCCCTCCTTTTTAAGGCAAGGTAAAATTCATACAACAACATATAGTTGAGGGTTCAAGAAACAAAGAAATCAACATCCATACAAAAAAGGTGAATTCAACACTTGTAGACAAGCATCAAATTCAAGTAAACATGGATATTGATAAAATTTCAAAGGGTTTAACAAAGGTTTACACACTCACAAGGTGAATTGAATATTTGGCCAAGGTAGTTATGCTCAAAATCAAACAAAATGCCTTGATTCTTTTCATGCATTGATACAATCAACACAAAGCAAAATATTAAGCATAATAAAATCTAGTTTAAACAAGAATGTGGCCTCTAACATATGTGAACAATGAAAAGCTTCTTCATATTTATGGTTAAAAAGGGGAACTAAAGTGATTCAATTCATGAGCACGTAATAAAAAAAGAATAAATTACATGGTAATTATACAAATGAAAAGTTTCCTAAACATGTTATGCTATAGAAAGCGATAAACGAGTACCTGACGTGTACCAAATTTGAAAACTATCATTACCATACATCCGCAAGTTGAAACGATCAAACTCAGAAAATCACAAAATGCAACCTCAAGCTACCAGACTAAAATTTGAGTCGAAACAATAACAAAATATTTATAAAAATAATACTAATTTTATTCAATACAAAAAGCCTTGGTGAAAGTGGGAAAAAGGAAAACCAAGTGAAATTTTAAAAGAATTCATTGGCTCTGCACAACAGAGCGCGCTAAGCACCAACAGAGCGCGTTAAGCGGGCTACACCAGTTGCAGAAAAACACAGAAACAGGTGCAGCTGCTATGCAAGCTCCATTTACTCACCTACAAAATCTCATTTACACATCTAAAAAATATTTACAACACATACACACTTCCACAAGCTAAAACACTACAAACTTGTGGAAAACAACAAATTTGACACAACAAAACAAACACAAATAACAATACAAAAACTTGGTGAAAATGAATTAACAAGTTGATAAGTGAAGATTTGAAATAAAGAACATGTACTATTTCAACTTGTCAAAACACAAGCTACCACACACATAAATAAAACATGCTTGTTTTACGTCGTAAGCTCGACGCCTTTATTGTGCGAGCTAGTAACCTCCTCTCGTCATGCCATGATATTGTCACACCGTACAAACCTAAATAAAGTGTCGTAACAACCACACAACAAATGTTACAAGTACGAGACAACTTACAACAATACTTTAAAACAACGTAAAACACACATATGTACAAGTATGGAAAGTAAACACTCAAAATGTACAAGTAACAATATACAAGTTCATATACAAAGTCTATACAACATATACATTAATTACAAAACTAAAAAAACGGAATTATCGCAATATAGAAACAATAAAACCAATCCCCGACAACGACGCCAGTTTGTTGTTGCGGTGTTAAGCGGCAAGCAAAAAGTAAAGTATTTATTTTTATTGGGTGATATATCGGTTAGGTTATATCATATTGTGTCCACAGAGATTGGTTATTGATTCTTCGTTCGACAATTCTACCATTAATGAGTTTGGGAATAAATCGGTTGTAAAGAAAAGACAAAAAGTAAATGAACAAAAACTATAAAGGATAAACAGCTTGTCCAGAACGAATGCACACTACCTGTCACAGACTTAAATCTACCGTCCATTTATACTCAGCCTACGATACTCGCCTGTGTCATCACATACCTCTCACAACCTAAGTCATTTATAACCCAAATTGAGAATCATACTGCAATCACCTCGGTAGCCATGTCTGGCCTACCTCAACAACACAGAAGTCAACCGTGTTACTCGTAACAACTATCTCTAGCTTGAAACAACCAACACAAAGGCATTAAGATCAGATACTCTAAGTAAATGTCAGCTTTAAACCCATTTCTAGCATTCAAAAACAAACAGATAATCATCCTAGGTAAGAATATAAGCAATCTATATCTAGCAAAGCTAAAATCCATAACATAGAGTAAAAACCTAAGACAATCATCAATACAGATTCATAAAGCAAGCTTTATACAACGTCAAGGGCGACAAATGTACATGAGTTCAAGGTAAACATACATACAAAACCCAATAAAAGAGATTAAAGAGAAGAGAAGAAGAGGAACCAAACATTTCTTGGTTTGTCAACACCAATCGACGAGGGATTCGACTCCGGATCATCCAAATGCAAGCTCCAATGTTGTTTTCTAAGCTAATCTATCAAAATAATAATGTTGATGGTGTTGGGACTCAAAAATACCCAACCCATAACCTAAAAATGTGTTTTTTGCCAAAGGAAGGTTGCTTGATTATTATAAGATCATCAGGGCTGAGGCAATAGTGATGATGGTGATTTATTTAGGAGTTAACCCCAAGGAAGTCATTGAGCATTGTAACAACACCAGGGGTGCACATGCAAAACTCTCTTGGTTAGATAAGTTATATAACAAACACTTGGAGTTAGCCACCTACATCAATGATCTACATGTTGTCTACCATAGAGAGTGCGCATTGAAGTGTTACTTCATGTTCTTGGTTAACACGTCCATATTTTCCGACAAACTGCATATTTGAACAAGCTTAGTTTGACTTCATCGTTCGTTATATCATCCCTTTATGGTTTACACTAGAACATATTTCATAAAACTTGGAAAGATGTTCCCATGGATCACTGATTTCTTGAACATCAAATGAGTTGTCTCTTAGGCCCTACAAGACATAACTCTTAAATCCTAGTGAAATTTGATCAGCGTTGATACATCTGTAGTAATCTCCGAATATCTGATGGGGTGCATTTTCCATTTCAATTTCCTCTTTCAACTGTTTTCAACTAACTACGCTTCGATCTTTAATTTTTCGAGTGCTCTTGCAGTTCCCTCGATCTCCAAATTCAATTACATAAGGGTCGAATTTGAACCTCACATAAACATAGAAAAACAATATCTTAGTAACACTATTTAATTCAGAACAAAATGAATAATCAAATTAACAAAATTAAAATTAAAAAAAAATTAAAAGTGAAAAACAAGTCACACACTATACCTTGTTAAAATTTTTAACAACCTTCGCAACAACGCCAAAAACTTGATGACAGAATTACTAGCAAGTGTACTAGGTATGTGTCAATGACCTCGAAAAATTTATTTTACAAATTTATTTTGATTCAACGAAGTCGCCACCGAGATTTATTTATTCCAAGAAGGAAAAGGGAAATATTGAATAAAACCCACAAGAGAAAAGAAATGGTCATCGAGACCAAGAGATGTATTCGAAAGTCGATTATAAAAGAGGAAAGTATTAGCACCCCTCACATCCATCGTACTCGATGGTACCTGAAACACCCGGCCAAAAATCAATGGATATAACTATATATCAATGAAGTCGCCATCGAACGTTTTTTATCCCTCCAAGAGAGAAAGGTAAACATCGAGTAAACCTGAAACGAAGAAATCACGGTCTTGCGACCGAGAGATCGGGTAAGGAAGTCTGTTACGCGAGGGGAAGGGATTAGCACCCCACGCGTCCGTAGTACTCTACGGTATCCGCTTTTACTTTCTATCTAATGGGTGTAAAGGTCTAACTACATCTGTACATGGTATAAGGTATGCATATGTAAAAAGAAAAGAAAAGAAGAAAAAGAAAACACGGGGAAAAGAATGAAATATTTACAAAGGTTGCTCGATCTAGCCCCGCGACAGGATGCCTACGTATTCCCTCGTGCAATGGGAAAGTCAGAGCGCCGTAGTTCGACTCACTTGTTTTGGTTGGTTTGTGTTTTTTAAATTAGCAGACGAAACAGCAAACGATGACGAAACACCTCCATGATGACGAAACATCAGCTACAGACGGGATGACGAAACATCAAGAGACGGGATGACAAAACATCAGCAAACGAGATGACGAGACATCAAAGGATGAGATGGCGAAACATCAGAGGATGAGATGGCGAAACATCGGAAGATGAAGAAGCATCAGCAGCAAATAGGACGACGAAACATCCTAGACTAATTGGTTTGTATCTTTTACTTTGGAAAAAGTTTCAGATTATTAGAATTTTTTAATGCACTTGACAAAAACAAGGTTTTAGTTTTAAGGATGCAAAAGGATAAAGGTAAAATGGCTAAGGGAAACTAACCTACTTCTAAATCCTAATGTTATCATGCAAAGTTGATCCTAAGTTATGGATATAAACAAGGGGAAGATCTACCTAAAGTTATCATGCATGGATGCCTAACTTAATGTCTATTTAGTTCAAACTTGGAGAAGAATGAACTAAAGATCCTATGGGGAACATGGCAATATCATAAAAGAGATAAAGAAGCAAACGATAACACTTAGAATGAATGATAAGACATGTATGGCAAAACATCATGTAAAGGATAATAAAATGCATGAAAGACAACACCTCAGGAATGGATGACAAAACATCATGATAATAGACATGGATGGCAAAACATCATATGAAGAAAGATAAAATATGCATGAAGATGATGGTGAAACGTCACATGAAGAAAGACAAAATATGCATGGACATGATGGTGAAATGTCATATGAAGAAAGATAAAATATGCATGGACATGATGGTGAAATGTCATATGAAGAAAGATAAAATATGCATGGACATGATGGTGAAATGTCATATGAAGAAAGATAAAATATGCATGGACATGATGGTGAAATGTCATATGAAGAAAGATAAAATATGCATGGGCATGATGGTGAAACATTATGTACAAAAAGGGTGATGATGATACCTAACGGAGAAAGTTCGTTGCCCCTTCAACACGCCCAAGGTAAGAAAGCTATTCCGGAAAGCGCCATCGTCCATCCAAGTGTGCCCAAGCTGCATTAACAAACGATCATGAACTCCTTTTCATTGATAAGTACCACAAGAGGAAGCTATGTGTTCATTGGTGAAGTGCCCAAGAGGAGGCACATTCATTGGTGAAAAGCCCAAGAGGAGGCAATGTGTTCATTGGTGGAGTAGTTCTAAACTATTACAAACCATATGGGAATGGGGATACAAGTTTATGAATGGGGATGTATCGTATCAAAAGGTCCGAATAAAAGTCCAAATAATACAACCAAATCGAAATACATCAAATAATTAAACTAAGAATAAAGAACTTCATCGCATAGTGTGAGAAATCGCCTCAGGTGCACTTCAAGGCATCAGACAAAGCTTCGCGCATCAGATGAACATCAAATAGAAATCCCTTGCACACTCAACAAATGGATTAGAAATAACAAGGTAGGGTGATAAAACACTAAGCTACAAATGATGATACATCAAGAAGATAATGGATAATCACAACACATCAAGTAAGAAATGTATGGATGGTAAAACATCAAATAACACATGTATGGATGACAATACATCAAGACATAAATGGTGACACATCAGATGTGAAGGATTAAGCATGTTGAAGCATGATACAAACGGAAATGGATGATAAAACATCTAACAAGAAAGATATGGATGATAAAACATCAAATATGCATGCATGAATGATAATACATCAAGGCATGGATGACGATACATCGTATAGAAGATGGATGAGCGAGACATCAGATAGGAAATGTATAGATGGTGAAACATCAAATAAAGCATGGTGAAACATGATATAGGTAGAAATGGATGATAAAACATCTAACAAGAAAGATATGGATGATAAGACATCAAATATGCATGCATGAATGACGATACATCAAGGCCTGGATGACAATACATCGTATATGAAATGGATGAACAAAACATCAGATAAGAAATGTATAGATGGCAATACATCGGACATAGATGATGAGACATCAGATAAAGCATGCAAAAGCATGTATACACATGGTGCGAGAAAGAAGTAAAGTGAGCGGCGATGATACCTAACGGAGAAGGTCCGTTGCCTCTTCAATGCGCACAAGATAAGAAAAATCTTTATAAAGCATCCTTGTTTCCCTTGGTGATGAGTATCCCTCTTTGGTCTTGTCTCGATCATTCAATAATCAAGTATCCAGGTTGTATCACGTTCGATCACGAATCCATGACAATAAAAACAACGAAATGAGCATCGTGGAAATAATTCAATAATGATCAAAGCATGCGAAGAAATAAAATCCTAAGCTACAAAGAAACGAAATTCTAAACTACTTTGATCTATATGAGAATGGGAAAGCAAATTCAAAATTAAAGATGCATAGAATCGACACTACGATAAAAACGTCTAAATAGACAAAACAAACTAAATGAAATTAATTAACTAACTAGTTGAATTAACCTATTTAATAAAATTAATCAACAAAATAATTAATTAAACTAAACAAAATATCTTTTAATCTAATTAAATAATTAAACAAAATAATATTTTTTGCAATTTTGTCAAAACAAAAGTATTTACAAAATAAAGAAAAAGATAACAAAGAAATTTGGCCTGAATTGAGTAAAAAGGGGGGGTGCTGAAGAGCAATTCGCTGGGCCAAGAATGCTAAGCCCAAGTTAGGATACAGCATGATCCAGTGATGTGCACTTCAGGTGGTCTTCAGTGGGGAGCTTCTTCTGGAGCGTCTGATCATGCTGATGATGATCTGAAAGTGATCCGATGGTGATGATTCATAACAAGGCATTATTGAAGGAAGTCTCTGGTTCGTCTGATGATTATCATGCGAGTGAGGATGGAGGTGCAAGGTAGTCCGGCGTGAGGATGCTGCATGAGAACAAAGAAGACAACAAACAAGGCAGTGACAAGTGTCACCGCCGGATTAGCCACTAAACAATGATTAATTAACAAAATAGAAATTGTTAAACTCTTCTTAATTATAATACACTCTCTGTCTCTCTCTAAACTCCTACTCTCTCTCGCCTCTCTCTAGAAAAAACGTAAAAAAAACCCAGAAAATCATAATCAGAACCGATCTGTATCAGTGGTCTTGATGAATTCAGGTGGCGGAGATGATGAACACGCGGCGGCTTGTATGAACACGACGGCGGCGATGATGAGTCCATGGCGGCCGGAAATCGCCTTGGACGGCGGCTTGCTCCTATGATGGATTTTCTTTGATCAATAACTCCGTCCTCTTCTTCTGAACACGTTTATGATGTTTGATTTTGTAGGAACCCCCTGGATTTGAGTAGATCTTGAAGGGAAGTTTCGGAAACCCTAACTTCTCTAATGATGAAAACCGGTGACGATGATGAAAACCAGTGACGATGATGACGATCTTGGCTCTGAAATGCGGAAATCGAAACGTCTGAGGCGAGGTTAGGCGGTTGACGGCGGCTTGACGGCGGCCTAGGTCACAACTAGCTCCGGTGAGCTCTTTCCAAAAACCTCTCTTCTCTTATTCCTGAATCTTGCAATCTGTTTTATCTCTCTCTCGAATCAGAACTTTATTTCTGAGAATTCATTTTCTGAAGGGTTGTTAGCTTAGGGAAGTGATGATGAATTGTTTGGGGTTAGGTTAGCTTGCTATGTACATGAATGCTTGCTGCGATTTTTTTATGATCTGTGATGGTTTTCTGGGTTTGTTCTGTTACGGCTGCTAGGGTTTTCTCATGTGAACAGTGACCGAATCTCAATTTCAGTGCAATGATTGCTTTTATATCCTCCTGAACTTGTGTTATTTTCTGATCCTTTTCTCATTTCTGACCAAAGCAGGCTTTGGAATTTTTGTATTGGGCATTTTTCTGAAAGATAACACGATTATTCTCTTTTGACTCTTGTTGGGCTGACTTCTGTAATTTCTGATTGTTTTTTTTTTAATGCTGGACTGTACTTGCTGCCTTTGCTTCATACACTCCTTTTTTGTGAACCGAAACCAACTCGTGATTTGCAAAAGAGGCTCTCTTGGCCTATGATTGAATCGGGATGAGGCCTTGGTTCCTATCACAAACCCTCATGATGAATTGATAAAACCTTTAAAAATCTGATTCCTTTCACAACCCTAATGATGAAGTTGATAAAACCTTTAAGAACTTCTCTTGTTCATGTTTCAAGTTCTTGATTGATTTGCTAACCAATTTGTTTTTGTCTTGTTTCATGTGCAAATGAGAATGGCAAGGTGAGGAGAAGGAACCGTGGCCTAGCATGAAGCTTGGAGATGAAAGCCTTGAGAAGATGGAGAAGGCAAGGGAACCATGGAACAAGATATGAAGAATTGAAAGTTTGGCCAAGAAAACTTCATAGAATAGCTTTAGGGTTAAGAATTCTGTAAACTCTTGTATGAACTTGTAATTTGAATTCAAGGATTGTAATTCTTTCTTTAGCTTGAACTTGAAGAATTTTATTGAAAACTTGGAATTGGGATAAACAAATTGAATGAATGAGAGATTTGGAACTTGTAATTGATGAATGAAAATGGCAAATGTAACTTGAAAATCTTGGACAAAACCATTGTTGAAACTTGAAGGATTCTTTGATTGAGTAACAAATGAGTCACTTGAATTTTGTGTAGAAAACATTAGGAACTTTGTAGAATTCTTACAAGAACTACAACCAAACTTTGAATGGTGTACTAGAATTTAAGAGAAACATCAATCAAATTGCCTTAAATCATGGTGCTTGGAAACAAAGTCCAATTCTCAACTTTTTCCCACATCTTCAAATTTTCCAAGATGGAAAGCCTCTTAATTAAGATAAAAGAAGCCAAAATTATCTTTCAATGCCTTCTATAAATTCAACCTCTAATAAACTTAAGAAACCACTTTGAAAGCCCAACAAATTCACCTTTCTCGCATGATAAACTTCGATATTCCTCTTTAAAAATCCATGGCCCAATAAGTAGCTCCAAATTTGTTTAATCATGGAAAACCTTGATAGTGCCTCAAGAATTACATCAATAAAGACGTCCAACACTTCAATGATCCCACACTCGTGCACAAGAGCCATTGGATAAGAAAACTGAGAACTACTTTTAAGCACTTGCAAATGTGGCTCTTCCGATGAAACAGAGAATCGATTAATGTGCCTCGAGTCACGAGAAGCTTTGGCAATTGGATAGACAACAGAGAGAGGAAATAAGAGCTATCTTGGATCGATTGACAATACAAACAAATTCCGCAGCTATCAGAGAAAACCTGTAAGATAAGAAAAACCTTGATCCCACCCAGTGCATGAATGCAATGCAATATGATGTTTATGAAGAAACATAAGCCTAAATCAAGAGGGTAAATTTTGGGGTGCAACAGTACCCATTTAGTTTGAAGTGTGTTCGTGTGTGTTAATGTGAAAATTTTCTATCTTTAGAGTTAGAAAGAAGAAAGAATAAATGTTTTTATTACGTTTTCCCGCCTTAGGTCGTAAGACTTAGTGCGTACGTACTCCCTCATGCAATGGGAAAGTCAAAGCGCCATAGTTTGACTAGAAAATGTTTCTTTGTTGGTTGATTTTAAATGAAGAGACAAATCATCATCGTTAGGAGAGAAATCTCAACTAATTGCCAACAAGGTGTACAAAAAAGTCGACATCTTTAACAACCGCGGGGGATAGGAAAATAATGTCTCAACTGTAAAATGAATCATGTCTAATCTTGAAAAAAGGTTTTAAAGGTAAAAGGTGCTCGGACGCACAAAAAAACTTGAATGAGTTAAGATTGATTTTATATGTGGGTGACAAGTACCGAACAATCAGGCTAACATCCAATGATTCAAATATTAGAGACTAGAGGAGCACAAGAAAATCAACGACTCGTTTCTCATCCCAAAAGTTTTCTTATGAAAAGGTGAAGTGAAACGAGGTTCACGTTGATTAAGTTTAAGTCTTTAAACAACTGGTATATCAACCAACGATTTAAATGCTCAGAGTTTATTTAACACAAGTCTTTGAACAATTAATCTAACAACCAACGATTTAAATACTTGGAATTTATTATGAAAAGGTTTTCGAAAAGTAAACTCGATATTGAATCGAGGTTTTGAAAAGAAGACTCGACAGTGGATCGAGTTTAAAAGTTTATTGAGAAAATGTTTTAAATGCTTGGTGATTAGAGAAAGAATGAATCGGGTTATGGTCAATACAATCCATGAGAGTTGATGGATCTCGAGAGAATAGTCAAGCCTACTCTCTACTATGAAACCCTAAAGGAAATGAAAACTTGGTATTTGGACCAAGGAGCGAGAGATGGAAGAGAATCAAATAAATAATTATGAACATTCACAAACGTAATAAATAAATCGATAAAAGCCCATACAAGATAGTGTCATACCCCAAAATTTTCCCTCTTACTTCTCAATACATTCCACATATCCATACTCAAGGATTTCACAAGGGTTGACCAGACAAACCCTCTCCTAAGCAATCAACCCAAACTAGGGTTTGGCTATCCTCAAATCCAGGTGAGCCTCCAACACTTCCAATGGTCATCATGCCTCATCATATGCTTCAAAGAATCTCCATGTCAAGTTTCAATCCTTACAAGTCAAGTTTCCTCAGACAATTGCTTAGATGGTTAAAAATCAGTTGTATTGGACAAAAAGTCAACTGTGGTCAACATACAGTCAAAGTTCATAATTTTTTGTCAACATCAATATTTTGAAGTAATATTCATCATTTGATCAAGGGTTGATCATGATTCATCAAGAAAAGTCAAGAATTGATCAAAAGTCAAAGTTTCCAAATTGGGCTTTCCTAGACAAAAGTCAACAGAACTTTGACCAGACATAACTTTCACATACTTTATCAGAAATTTTTCCACCACAGCTCATTTTGAAGAGAATTCAATTCTCTACAACTTCATGTATCACAAGCTTGGGCCGAAAATGCTTCATTTGGAAGTTATGGATCAAAACATTACAGGTCCTTTTCAAAGTCAACAAAAAGTCAACTTTTTGTAAAGAAGTGTTCTTGAGCATGGAAACTTCAATTGAAATGAAACCAAAGAGGCTGTTTAGAGGACATCTTCAGCTTTCTAAAAAGTCCAAGAACACTCAAAAATGTTAAATATTGAGCAAGATACACCTTGCACAAGTTGGGCATTTTTGAGGAGGTGCACAAAGAGAAATACTTGACAAAACCAAATTTTTTGCAAATGGGCCTAACTTTTCTTTGTTCAAACTTGTTCCTTAGCTGATTTGGAACCTCCAAGCCCAAGACCACGAATTTATCTTTTATTTTTTATTTATTTTGGATTTTTAATCATTTAAAAGCCAATTTAATTAAAATAAAAGATAGAAAATCAAAATTAATTGCAAATTGGATTTTTATTTCATTCTTGAGGTCCAGGCAAGCCATACAAGCTGTCAATTTCGAAATTTGCATTGATTGGCAAAGGAATTGAATGAGATTTGATCAAAAAAGGCAATATTTGGTTTCATACCAAATCAAATATTTTCTCATTGATTGGCATATAATTTCTTCATGATTCTTGACCTAAATCCTTCTACTATAAGTACACAATGCATTCACAAGTACAAGGGACGAAATTCTGGCCTCAAGAACCCTAATCAAACTTCAAAAATCCGTGACATTCAAGCAATTGGCAACCTTGGTTTTGCTTCGATTCAGATGATTCCAAGCCTTGCAATCGATTCCTGGAGGTTCACTGATCCGTTCCAGACCCTCACATATCACAAAAGCATTCAGAACCACGAAATTGCACATCACAGTTTGCTTCAAAAATTTCAGAATCGAATTCATAGTTACATGCATTTTAAACGTATTTTGATCATATATTCATGTTCATGATGTTATTTGCAAGCAGATGGGTTATTTAATTGAGTTTTAAGTGCAGGAATCGTGATATGCCATTGTTAGGTTTTCTGAGCTTCGAATTGGGGTCCATCGATTTAGGCAAAATTGGACAAAACTAGGGGCATATTCTTGTTCAGGAGACCAAACCGAATCGATCCATGTACTCACTATGAATTTATATTGCTTGTATGTGATTTTGAAAATATGCAAGGGTATTAGTGACGAACAAAGCCGTCGCTTTAGGCTTTTGCCACGGACAAAAACCGTAGGTAAAGGCCTGTGTTTAAAAATTCAAACGAGGAAGACGATGACCTTTGGCGCGGTTTTGGCTTCTCAGAAAACGAATTCCTTTAAAATGCTTTTATTCCATGTCACTAACACCAAAGGCAGGTTGGCTCAGTGGCAAGGGTAGCGCGCGTGTATCCAGGATGCCCCTGGTTCGAACCTTGGCTGCCACAATTCTTTTTCACCACTTTGCAAACTAACATATTTTTTTTTCATATTTTCTTATTTTTCTTATTTAATTTAATTTCTTTTCAAACAATTTTCTCATGCATTAAAAAATCACCAAAAAATAATTTATTTTTGCATTTAGGACAGAAAAATGTTTATTTAATTTTTGATATAAAAATTAATATTTTTGCATGCATATTTTAATTAATTGTTAATTAACCATAAAATTAACTTTTATTTACTTTTTCCCACTAAAACCAATCTAGAAAATTCCCAAAAAATTATTTTATCATCTAATTAGGATTACTGACTTAAAAAAATTTCCTAACTCAAAAATCTTTTTTTTACTAACATATTTTCTCTCATGCTAATTTCTTTTCTTTTTCCGATTATTATGTATTTGCTTTCAGGTTGTAATAGTTAGGATTTATTTTATCGCATTCTTTTTCAATATTATGTAACTGCTCATGGGATGTAATAGTTAATTAGGATTTACTTTCCGCACTCCTATATTATGTAACTGACCCAAAGCCATGTAATAGCGTAGGATTTACTTTCCGCACTTTACTTTCCGCAATTTACTTTCCGCACCCTATAAACTGCTAGTAATTAGGCGTGTATGGCAAGATAAAATGAACGTAGATCACTTCTAATTGCAAGATAAAATATCTGAATTTAACACACTCTCCTCACACATGCACCCCCTAGGCTATTCTCTCTCGTTGCCTTTCGAATAAATGGTCAAGTCCCTCGAACGTAGAGATATCCTAGCATCGTTGCCTACAAAAATATCATCATAGTCCCTTCGAATCAAAGATCATAATCCCTCGACGTGGCCTACAAAAACATGATTTTGTCCCTCGATTGTTGCCTACGAAAAGTGATGATCGTCCCTTCGAATGTGCTAGGATACTCCTACGAGTTGCCTTCTATGACCATCCGATGTCCCTTCGAATGTCCCTTTACATCCAACGAATAGGGTTACCTACCAACTAATGGTATGGATAACGCTATTCTAGAGGAAAGTAAAACAACACGAAAACGACCATTCTGAGTAGGTAATAAGACTTTTAGTTGCTTGCTCTATCAAAATACTTTTCACACCTCACACTTTTGTCAAAGTTAAAACACTTTTCAAAAACGAATGTTTCCAAACACTTCGTATACATTCCAGCGTGAATCATTACGAAGTCAAAGCGAAATGCCTTTTTCAAAACATTTTTTCAAACACACACACAGAAAGCAAATTTTTAAAGTGAGCTAAAAGCAACTAAGAGCCCATAGATAACTACGGATGGAAAGGGGTGCTAATACCTTCCCTTTTCATAACCTTCTCCCTTACTTAGAATCTAACGAAGGTCTTTTCCTGTTCTTTTACCCTTCTCTTAATTGGATAAAAGAAAAGTCGGTGGCGACTCTTGCTATCTACAACATTTGCGATAAAAAGCAAAACAAATTCCAAAGTCAGTTCTCCCACCGTATTACAGAACTGGCGACTCTGCCGGGGAGACACCCTAAAGAGAGAATACCTTAGGGATTTTTAGATCACTTTACTGCTTTTTTGTTTGACTTGTATGCTTTACTTTTAAGGGTTGCTTGGGTATTATACTTGTGGGGGATCCTACACCCGGATCCAGGTTTCCTTAGGTAAGTAGCAATAAATCGTCGCGACCGTTAGGCGTATACCGAAACGGTCAACATGATGGCTACGTTAGTGCGACACTTTGGATGTCCTGATGCTCCCCATTCTCAAGTTGAGGAAAGTATTTGGCGTCTGCGTGGTGTCATCAGCACTAACTCAACTTTTAGAACCCTAATTGACCCATCTTGGCCATTAGAAGGTAGTGAGATGGTCGGCTTTGGTGCAGACTAAGGTTGGTTGATACTCGATGCTACGCTCATTAAGATCCGACTTTTGGGATGTTTCAGTCGACCACTTGGTAGTCGTATTAAAATAAAGCCTACGAGAAAGATCAATGATATGAGATTCCTAGAACCCGGTTACTATTATAGGACAGGATGAACCCACTCAAACTTTGGTAGGGTAGACACCTATACCTCATGCCAGCCTTAAACCTAGGGCCATTGTGTGATTTGTTTGTGCTTGTTAAAAATGACATCATGACATCATAACATTGCATATCATTTCTAACTATTTCAAGGACCTAGGGATTTATCTTTGCTCTGTTTTGTAGGGATTATGGCTTCCAGAAAGACTATCTGAATCAACTTCATGGGTATACCTTCTCAACTCAAAGAATTGGCTTCAGAAATTCCCGATCATATCCAGTTCATCAAAAGACATGGTTATTTTCTTGACTTGGTTATCTCCGGTTTTGAAGAAGATATGATGCACGTCTTATTCCAGTTCTTCGATCTGAAAGACCATTGCTTTACATTCCCAGATTATCAGTTGGTTCCTACCTTGGAAGAGTTCTCTAAGCTTCTTGGGGTGCCTATCCTTGATCAGACACCATTCACCGGTTCAGAAAAGGCTCCTAAGTACGAAGACATCGCATCAGCGTTACATTTAAAGCGATCAGACATTGAAGACAATTGGGAAACGAGAAGTGGAGTTAAGGGTTTGCTTGATAAGTTTCTAATAAAGAAGGCTCGAGAATTTCTCAAAGCTATGAGTTTCCATGCATTCGAAGACATTTTGGCCTTGCTAATCTATGGCTTGGTGCTATTTCCTAATCCAGATGAGTTCATAGATGTGAGCGCCATCAAGATATTCCTCACTCATAATCCTGTGCCTACCTTTCTTGGAGATATTCTACATTCGCTCCACACTCGTACCATCAAGAGACAAGGGACTCTCATGTGTTGCATACCGTTACTTTCCAGGTGGTTTATTTCGCACCTTCCTCAATCAGTAATGAAGAACGAGCAAAGATTGAAGTAGTCTCAAAGGCTAATGTCACTCTCTCATTCAGATATCCGTTGGTGTCTCTTTTCTCAAAAGGACTTCACTTTCATTGAGCGTTGCGGATAATTCCCTAATGTACCACTCCTTGGCATAAGGGGAGGTATCACTTACAATCCTTCTCTAGCTCTACGTCAGTGTGGTTATGCTCGAAGAGATGGTCCTCATGATATGCTTCTCCAAGATATTGTGTTCGACTACAACCACGATCTCTAGAATTACCATCGAAGGTTCATACACGCTTGGGGCATGGTAAAGAAGACTGATGCCAAGACTTTGGGACACAGAAATTCCATTCCTTGGGAACCTTACCTCAAATGGGTGCGAGCTCGAGCTCAAAACCTCATGATGCCATTTACACCCGTGTTACCAATAATTATGGAACCTGTTGCTATAGGTGACGTACCCTATACTGTTCTCCATCCGGACATGCCTACTGATTTTGAAGACTTGAAGAGATCCTGGATTCAGCTTAAAGAAGAAAGGGATACGTTTGAAGCTTAGTGTTATGCAAGTGAGAAGAAGGTACTAGAGTTGACAAAGCTACTTCACAAGGAGCGAAACATCAACGCCTACTTCAACACCAAGAGGAAGCGCCCATGGGAGACTTAGAACTTTAGGATTTTGTTCTTTTATTTTCTGAACCATCTTTTGTACTTAAAAAGAAAAAGAAAAAAGAAAGAAACTAATAAAGTTTGTTCATGCTTGTTTAACAAATTTAAATTCCTAAAGGTCCTTGAAAACATTGCATTGCATTGCATAAACATCGCATATCATAGCATAACATTTCATAACAGGTATATTGAAGATCGGTTTTCTCATTTTCTCGCTATTTATTTTAGCAGAAATGACTCTTGAACAGACTATCAAAGATCTCCAGGCTCAGAATGCTCAGTTCCAGGAAATGTTCACCAGCTTGGTCCAAGGCCAGGAAGACTTGAAAAATCTCATCACAAGAAGGAAGAAAGTCATTGGTATCCTCAACATGGGAAGACGTCACAAAGGTGGACCAAGAGTGGTCAGTCAGATAGAACTCTCAGACAAGAGTATTGAAACTGATGCAAGTGTCAAGAAAAACGAAGAAGGCCAACGTGAGTCTGAAAACAGAGAAGAAGACTATGAGAATGAGCATTATTCTCATGAGGATGACAAATACAAACAACTTGAAGATCATCTGAATGCTGTGGAAAATCTGAAAATGTCTGGGCTGAATTTTGATGATTTGAGCCTAGTTCCTGGCATGGTGATTCCTCGCAAGTTCAAGGTTACTACTTTTGCCAAGTATGATGGCTTCTCTTCTCCGAAGCTACATTTGAAATCCTATGTTCAAAAGATCCATCCTCACACTGATGACAGGAAGTGGTGGATCCATTACTTTCAAGAGAGTTTATCCGGAGCTCAGTTGGAATGGTATTATCAGCTAGAGAGTACCCACATCCATACCTGGAATGACTTAGCAGATGATTTCTACAAGCATTACTAGTACAATGTTGAATTGGCACCCACTCGCATGCAACTATAGAACATGTCTATGGGTCGTGATGTGAAGTTCAAAGAGTACGCTCAGAAATAGAGAGATCTAGCAGGCAGAGGTCAACCACCCTTGTCCAATAGGGAGTTGGTTGACATGTTTATGGGACATTGACAGGCCCATTCTTCAATCATCTGATTGGAAACTCTTCAGCTAGATTCATCGAGCTGATACTGATAGGAGAACATATTGAAGCGGGAATCAAGAGCGGAAAGATTCAGGTAGAGTCATCTTCAAATGTTGCGAAGAGATCTTTTGGTGGTAAGAAAGAAGCCAATGTTGTGTATGGTCAGAAAAGCCGAGCCAAAACCGACCGTGCTTAATCTGTGGGGGAAGTTGTGATCTCCAATCCTACACCAGCACAACCTCAGCAAAACAACGCACGTAACCAGAACGCGCCACGAAGACAATTTACGAAGATTAACATGCCATTGTCGCAAGCATTGCAACACATGTTGAAAGCAGAGTTGATTACTTTGAGGGATCCTCCTCAAAATATCAACACTTCCTCTCCGAGATACAATCCTAATGCAAATTGTGCATACCACTCCAACAGGCCAGGGCACGACACTGACAACTGTTGGGCTCTGAAGAACAAGATTCAAGACATGATTGAAGCTAAAGAGGTTGAGTTTGATCCTCTTGATGTGAATGACTTGACTATTCCTCTTATGACTATTAAGAAGAATTTGCTGCAAGCCGATGTCAATCCAAGATGCCCAGAGAATTGTCGTTGGTGCCCATCTACACCTGACGGATGTGCTTGGTTGAGAAGACGTATTCAATGCATGATGGATAACCGAGAAGTGTTGTTTCTGAAACCTTCACCTATGGAGAATCTGTGTGAAGACATGTCTAAGAACCTGAAGATCGAAGATATGAGCGAAGTCGTACCAGAAGTCTGGGATACCTTGGGGCAGCCAAGTGGAAAGTTTGATTACATGGTGAAATATACCGTTCCTAAAAGTTACAAGATTCCTATTGAAGATGTTAAGGCAACCGGATGGGGAGACGATTTCCCAGAAGACTATGTTGATGTCAACACAATAAGGATCTCCTCTACTGATCCTACGCCTAGAGTGGCACCTCTCATCATTACTTCTCCCAAACCAGTTCCATATTCCTTTGACAAAGCTATACCGTGGAACTATGGAGCTGAAGTTTACTATCATGGCGTCAAGCAAGACTCTTTGACCATTGAGGATCTTACAGTTGAAGCTACCATTCCTGAGATTGACAACATCATCGGATCAAGAAAAGTTACTCGAACCGGAAGAGTATTTTCTCCAGAGATCTCTCCACCAAAAGACATTGCGACTCCAGCTCGCATTCCAGCTATCGAACCAGTTCCCGAAGCTAGAGGGAAAGAACCAGTGACTCATCCTGCTCAGACAGAAGTACCAAAGGAAGTTGCTGAAGATACCTCCAAGCAAGAAATGGAGGAAATTCTAAAGATAATCAAGCAGAGTGACTACAATGTTGTGGAACAGTTAGGACAGACTCCGTCCAAAATCTCCATGCTTGCTCTGCTATTGTGCTCTGAGGCTCATGCTAAAGCCTTGGTGAAGTTTTTGAAGAATGCTCACATACCGCAAGACACTACTACTGATCAGTTTGAAGTTTGTATTTCTAGCCTGGCTGCCAACAACGGTCTAGGCTTCTCTGATGCTGATTTAACTCCTGCCGGAAGGAAACACAACAAAGCCTTGCACATCTCTGTTGAATGCAAGGGCATTACATTGTCTCATGTTTTGGTAGATACCGGTTCTGCTTTGAATATCCTACCAAAGAGTGCTTTTGATCGAATTGATCTTGAAGGGTTGGTCTTGAAGCCCAGTGACATAATTGTGAGAGCTTTTGATGGTTCTAAACGAACAGTACTTGGAGAGCTCATTCTGCCAGTTAAAGTCGGTTCCCAGACTTTCGACTCGACTTTCTTTGTCATGGACATTCGTCCAGCTTACTCTTGCCTACTTGGACGCCCTTGGATACATGGGGTAGGTGTTGTTACTTCGAAGAGATTACTTTCGATCACATTCCACGAGAAGAGAATCAGTTGGCAGACGCATTAGCTACTATGTCATCTATGTTCAAGGTCAAATGGGACAACGAGGCTCCCCAAATCATCATCGAAAATTTTGACGAACCAGCATACTGTTGTCAACTTGAAACAGAAGAGAAACCTTGGTTCTACATAGTGAAGAGGTATCTTGAGACTCAGGAATATCCCGCAGGGGCATCTGTCAATGACAAGAAGTTCTTAAGAAGAGTTGCATCCAAATTCTTTCTCAACAACGACATCTTATACAAGCGCAACCACGACTTGTGCTTACTCCACTGTGTAGATTAGAAAACTGCGGAATGAATCATGGAAGAGTTACACGAAGGCGCATTTGGTACCCACTTCAGCAGACATACAATGGCTAAGATGATTTTGAGAACATATTACTATTGGTCCACCATGGAAGCTGATTATCATCGTTATGCTCGATCTTGTCAGAAATGCCAGATATATGCAGACAAAGTTTACGTACCTCCGGTACCATTGAATGTTCTGACTGCTCCTTGGCCTTTCGCAATGTGGGGCATTGACATGATCGGAGAAATCAAACCTACTGCCTCGAACGGACATCGTTTCATTCTTGTGGCAATTGACTATTTCACCAAGTGGGTAGAAGTAGCCTCGTTTGCATCTGTTACCAAGAATGTTGTGGCTCGACTCAGCAAGCATAATCTCATCTGTCGGTACGGTACTCCCAAAAGGATTATCACAGATAACGGTTCTAATCTCAACAATAAAATGATCACCGAACTCTGCACGCAGTTCAAGATCAAGCATCATAACTCTTCTCCATATCGGCCTAAGATGAATGGCGCAGTGGAAGCCGCCAATAAGAATATCAAGAAGATTATACAGAAGATGACAGTGACTTACAAGGATTGGCATGAGATGTTATCATTTTCTCTACATGGTTATCGCACTACAGTACGAACATCTACAGGGGCAACCCCCTTCTCTCTCGTGTACGGTATGGAAGTAGTCCTACCCATCGAAGTTCAAATACATTCAACCAGAGTCCTCTAGGACGCAGAGCTAGGCGAAGACGAATAGATCCAGACTCGCCTCGACCAGATCAACTTGATTGACGAGAAACGACTCGCATCCATCTGCCATGAACAGATCTATCAGAAATGAATGATCAGAGCGTTCAACAAGAAACTCAAGCACCGAGTCTATAGGGTCGGTGATATAGTAGTCAAGCGCATCATCCTCCCACAAGGTGATCCCAGGGGCAAATGGACTCCCACCTACAAGGGACCATTTATAGTCAAGACAATATTTTTCGGCAGAGCTATGATACTTAGCACTATGGATGGAGAAGACTTCCCACACCCTGTGAACGCAGATATAGTCCAAAAAAATACTACGCATAAACGAGACCCGCTAGGTCGACCGACCTAGGCAAAAATAAGGGCATCCTGGCGAACCAAAAGGGTTCGGGCAAAAGTTAAAGATATATACAAAACATGTATACCCGGCAAGTCGAAAACCTGCAAAGGCGGCTTGGGCAAAAAAGGGTATCCCGGTAGACTGAAAACCCAAAAGGGCGGTCTAGGAAAAAGTTAGGGATTTAAGCGTATGACTATGTCTCGTCCAGATCATCTACCTACAGACTACAGACTACCATCAGCATTCAAGATTCAAATGGCAAAAATCAATTCACTCACTTTCTACTGACAGCAAGGAGATGAGATAGTCGAAATATATGAGCACTAGCATAGTTGAAACTCGACGAGATTATTTCCGTGTAGCTTTTTACTTTCATTGTATACAAACTTCTTGGCCATATGCCACCTTTCAAAATTAATGCAATTCTTTCTTTTACAGTCTTCGTTATTGTTGTTTTTTTGCATAAAGTCCAATGATTGCTTTGAACGATTATATGCATTTGACAATAATCATCTGTTCACAAACGTACGAAAAGCGAACGAACGAAAGTAATTACTGTAGGTTCTAGGAATTGAGATGACGACTAAAGTTACTAATGCATTCCCCGCAGGTTACTTTCACAAGAGTACAACCCCCACAGAGCCATCAAACCTTCTCCGACGAAGTATTAATCTCTTCCTGCAAGTGTTCCAACACTTCAAGCTTCATCACGTTAGTCCCCGAGCAGTGATCCCAACCAACTTAACCTTGTTACATCAGTCTCCGAGCAGTAACAGTTCACTCACATACACAGAGGTATTTATCCCCAGCACAATATCTCTCAAAGATTATCATTCCCCGACAATCGTAATATCCAGACTTGAAACTTGGTCAGATAGTGCATCGGAGGAAACCTACATCTCCCTTATTCCCCGGCCACAGGTTTCAACGAACCTCAGATTTACCACATCAAAGGAATCTTCGAGCCTCGTCTCCAGGAAGTATTTAAATACTCCCCAGCAAGGTCTACGCACAAGTTCCCCAACGAAGTGTCTCCCAGCTTCTACTATCCTCAACAAGGTCTACGTACAAGATCCCCAGCGGAGTATCTCCCATCTTTTATTATTCCTGACATCATTAACATCTAGGCCGAAACTTGGTCAGATAGTGCATCGGAGGAATCAAGGACATCTCTTTCTCCTCTAAATCAGGGTTTTTAACAAACTTCATCTCCAAACAGAAGTCAGAAATCCCCAGCAGGATGTCCTCATCTTCTTCATGATGGATATGTTTTGAAATACCACAACATCTACATTCATACATTATTCATAAAAATCATAACATGTGCCTATATCATTCATACACATTGACATATGCTCGCATGCATCATAATCTGCATAAAAACTAACTATATCCTGCCAAGGTTCTATTTTCCCCAGCAGGTAAAAGATTCAAATGAAAGGTCGAGGATTAACACCCGAAGCAAGACGGGAAACCCAATCTGAAAGACCGTACGAATCTTTTCCAAATGGAAGGTCCAGGATTAACACCCGAAGCAAGACGGGAAACCCAATCTGAAAGATCGTACGAATCTTTTCCAAATGAAAGGTCCAGGATTAACACCCGAAGCAAGACGGGAAACCCAATCTGAAAGACCATACGAATCTTTTCCAAATGGAAGGTCCAGGATTAACACCCGAAACAAGACGGGGAACCCAATCTGAAAGACCATACAAGTTGTCTTCCGGCAACAGGCATGGGATCAACACCCGAAGCAAGACGGGAAAGCTATCCACATTCTGCCCACTATCTACGTCACAATAGCCAAGACGAAGGATTATTCCGACTCTCTCTATCAATAGCAACTACAGAGTCTAGCATACGACTCAATTGCCCTGAATGGCATCTTTAAGCCCATCTCCGACTATTTGTCGACATCTCTCTACCTTCAGAATGTTGCATATTTGGTTAAAAACCAATACAAACCAATAACTTCATTCATAGACGAACGTGAAGTCTAACGTACGACTCAACATCATTCTCTTCGGATGGCATCTTAAGCCCTCTCCATGCTCCTTTCTACCTTCAAGAATACCTGCAGAGCCTAACGTACGGCTCGTTCCCCAACATCAGTCTCTCCAGATGGCATCTTAAGCCCATCTCCGACGATTCACCTATTCAAGCGACGTTCGCGAGTATAGCATATGACTCAGTCCCCAGTAAAGTCGACAACCGCGAGTGTTCATTTTAAGGTGTACTCGAGTGTTTAATCATCTTCTACCTTCAGGATGCGAAAGGCAAGCATGCCAATCTAACCCTTCCAGTACAAGAGGATTGAACAGGGGCAACTGTCATACCCCAAAATTTTCCCTCTTACTTCTCAAGACATTCCACATATCCATACTCAAGGATTTCACAAGGGTTGACCAGACAAACCCTCTCCTAAGCAATCAACCCAAACTAGGGTTTGGCTATCCTCAAATCCAGGTGAGCCTCCAACACTTACAATGGGAATCATGCCTCATCATATGCTTCAAAGAATCTCCATGTCAAGTTTCAAGCCTTACAAGTCAAGTTTCCTCAGACAATTGCTCAGATGGTTAAAAATCAATTGTATTGGACAAAAAGTCAACTGTGGTCAACATACAGTCAAAGTTCATAATTTTTGGTCAACATCAATATTTTGAAGTAACATTCATCATTTGATCAAGGGTTGATCATGATTCATCAAGAAAAGTCAAGAATTGATCAAAAGTCAAAGTTTCCAAATTGGGCTTTGTAATACGGTGAACTGACTTTGTAGGTTTTTTGTATCGCAAATGTGCGGATAGCAAGAGTCGCTACCGAATTTTCTTTTATCCAATTAAGGGAAGGTAAAAAGTACAGAAAAGACCTTCGTTAGATTCTGAGTAAGGGAGAAGGTTATGAAAAGGGAAGGTATTAGCACCCCTTTCCATCCGTAGTTATCTACGGGCACTTAGTTGCTCTTAGATCATTTTAAAATTGTGCTTTCTGTGTGTTTGACAAAAATGTTTTGAAAAAGGCATTTCGCTTTGACTTTGTAATGATTCATGTAGGAATGTATACAAAGTGTTCGAAAATGTTTCGTTTTTGAAAAGAGTTTGAACTTTGACAAAAGTGTGTGGTGTAAAAAGTATTTTGATAGAGCAAGCAACTAAAAGTCTTATTACCTACTTAGAATTGGTCGTTTTCGTATTTTTTACGCTCCTTTAGAATAGCGCTATCCATACCATTAGTTGGTAGGTAACCCCATTCGTTGGATGTAAGCGGGACATTCGAAGGGACATCGGATGGTCATAGAAAGCAACTTGTAGGAAGTATCCTAGCATATTCGAAGGGACTATCATCATTTTTCGTAGGCGACAATCGAGGGTCAAGATCATGTATTCGGAGGAGACATCGTGGGTCTATGATCTTTGTATCGAAGGGACTATGATGATTTGTTTTGAAGGCAACAGTGCTAGAATACCTCTACGTTCGAGGAACATGACCATTTGAATTCGTATAGGCAACGAGAGAGATTACCCTAAGGGATGCGTGTGTGAAAAGAGTGTGTTTATTTTAGGTATATGTTATCTTGAAAATTAGAGTGAGCTATGTTGATTTTAGTCTTGCCATACACGCCTAATTACTAGCAGTTTATAGGGTGTGGAAATTAAAATGCGGGAATGTAAAGTGCGGAAAAATAAATCCTACTATTACATGGCTTTGGGGCAAATACATAATTTAAAAGTGTGGAAAATAAACGCCCTAATTAAACTATTACATCCCATAAGCAGTTACATAATTGGAAAAGAGAAAACGATAAAAAGAAATCGTCCGAAACGGGATAACCTGTGAAAAGATAAGAAATCGGGAAATTCAAAGAAATCGAACAAGAGAAAAATGTTAGCAAAAATGATAATTTTTAAATGAGAAAAATATTTCATGCTGGATATAACATTAGTATGCTAAAATAATTTTTTGGGATTTTTTGGAGTTAATTTAATAATTAAAAATCAATTAAAGGTGATTTAAATGATAAATTAACAATTAAATTAAATATGCATGCAAAAATAATATTTTTAATTTTATAAATTTGTTCTTGCAGGAAAAACCTCAATAGAATGATATTAGGGATTTGGAAGCTTAAGTGTCGTAACTCAAGTTCCAAGCTTGTCAGTGTCTTGCTTATCCCGCCGGCGGGAGCCCCATTTATATCATTCCTTCCCTGAAGCTATTTCCTTCCTTCCGTAACTGCCTCAGCTCATTAACCATGGCTTTTAAGGCAAGAAGTTAGCTGTTACAGCTTATAATCATTCATTCGTAACGTCTCGTAAAGACTCTAGAATCTCTTCACCTTCATAACGGCTGTTCAATCGTTCCCACTGGTGTAACTGCCGAGGCAAACTTCCGGCCGAAACCGTCCTCGCGGCTCTCCCCGAGATCCAAGTCGGATATAAACCTCTCCTCTGATGGCCGAGACCTATCCCGGATCCTTGCATCCAGGCATCCATCTCGGCTGAGGATTTCGTGTATGATCATAAGCCCCCTTGGTCGCTCGGTTTTAAGCTTCTTGAATCCGTGTCGACCAAACAGTTTGAACCTTTAATCCCTTAGTGAGATGTATCACATATTATTATTATTTAAAATGCAACACGTGCCTCACGTGACACCAGCCCAACGGTCACCTGGGCTTTTGCCAGATTGATCTTATAAGAGGAAAAACCTGATTTTATGCCACTTTTCCCTCCAACTCATCATATTCCATTTATTCGCCTTCCACAAATTCCTCCTCTACATATTCTCAAACCTACTTCAATTCTTGCACGACGCCTAAAACCCTCACAGCAAGCAATCAATCATCAACTCAGGTACCCTCTCTTCTCTATACTATTATAGTTTCAATCCTGAACATGGTCATTATTAGGGAATGCGATGACTTCGGTCGCAAAATCCATTTAGGAGACGAAGAGCGAAAAACCCTGTTCGAGGAATGCATGCGTGAGGTGAGGAATGTCAAAAGGACGACTGACCTAAAGAGAGTTGTGGACAGGGTTTGTACTGAAGTTTTTACTTCTGAAAGTGATTCTGACCCTGACTCTTCAGGTTCGGTGGAGCTAATAATGGAAACCAACCGTCTGATCAAAGGGGAAGCTGTTGGCTTTAAGCGAAGCCTAATACAAGATGAAGAGATCGCCGCACTTCGTTCCCTACAGAGTGTCTCGTCAACAGGAGACGAAGATGATGTGATTCTAGAATCCTGTGAATCTGGAGAGAGTGTCTGTATGATCCGTCCTCAGGGAGTTGAAACGGAGTGGTTTTACTTTTATACGGGAGTGATCGAGGAATTTGGCATTCAATTCCCACTCTCCGACTTCGAAACTGATATCCTCCGCACCATCAACCTAGCTCCTTCCCAACTTCGTCCTAACAGCTGGGGTTTCATCCGGGCCTTCGAAGTAATTTGCCGGGCCCTGTCTATAACCCCCACCATTGGCTTATTCTTCTCTTTTTCAAATAAAAGCACCGAGCCCGAACCGGGTTGCTATCTGGCATCCCGAAAAGAAGTTTCCTCCAAGCCTATACCTCCAATTTTAAAGGCTACAAAGAGCGCTTTATCCGAGTGAGATGTGGGTCTCGTGCCCCTATGTTATTTATGGCTCGACGGCATCATAAGTTCCTTTGTATGGACTTGTGATCCACTCCCCATCTCCGGTTTTGATTACGACTGAGTGATACCGAGATCCTCTCTTTAGAAATTTTGGACTCTTTCGACCGATTCGGTCAAGGATTTACTTGCCCTGTCTCCCAAGGAAGTCCCCGACTTCCTAGGTAAGAACTTCTCGACTATCTTTCTATTCTATACTTTATTTGTATGTTTAACTTCCTTTCTTCATTTTATTTTCCACAGATAAGATGACTGATATATCCGTAAAGGAACAGAGGAAGCTAATGGCTGAAGCCCGTGCTGCCCGAATGGGCAAAGGTGGTCCCTCCGAGACCAAGTCCAATTTGGCCGGGTTGAAGTGCGTCCCAAAGAAGAAAAAGAACACCACGACCCGTGATCTTGCTGCAGAAACAAACACCATTACCGCTTCTCCTTTGAAGCGCCCAGCTGAACCTGAACCAGCCCCCGAGTCTATCCCCAAAAAGCCGAAGACCATTATGGGAAACGAAACCAACTCAGCAGACTGGGCCATTTCCAATTTGCTGAAGGAAGTTGGTGATAGCTCTGGCCGAGCTTCTTCTGAGAATCGGTTCTGGGCTGCCGACTTCGACGGCCTTAAGTTTTTGTATGACCACCTCAACGCCACAACCGACGTGAACAAGTTGACTGCTCTGGGTTCACAACAGATCACCAATCAGCTGAGCTCATACCTTATGAGGTGTGCTGTGCTCACCCGAAGTCTGTTTGAATCTGGTGATCATGTGGAGAAAAAGAAAACTGAGTTAGAGGCCGAAATCAAGAGGTTAACTGACAACGAGCAATTCCTTCTCAACGCCAACGATGTATTCAAAAACAAACTATCCGAAGCAGCTGGCAACATTACAAGTCTTGAAGAGAAGAATTCGGAGGCCAGCAAACGGATAAAGACTTTGGAAGATGAGCTCGCCCAAATGTCCACCAAGTTTCAGAACTCTGAAAAATCATGCTCCGAGCTGCAGGAAGCATTGAAGAACTCCCAGATGGGTATCTTAGATGCCGGGGACATAGCTTTTGACCGGGCTAAAGCTCAAGTCAGTTGCCTTTACCCCGACATAGACATCTCGGAAGTTGACTTCTTCAAGACTATTGTTGATGGGAAGCTGGTGGAGGTTGATGAAGATGATAGCGAGACCACCATTAGTGAAGAAAATGCTAAGGTGGATGCCAACTCCGCTAACCCCAACCCTTGACTACTTTGTTGTTTAGAATTTTCATAGTTAGTCATCCCTTGTGGTGGATGCATTTTGTACTCTGAATATTTGCCCTGCCGGGTTATTTTTAATTGCTTTCCGAATTTTTGCTATTAATTTCCAAGTTAGTTTTTGCCTTTTGTTCATTTCGTGCATAATTGTGAACTTTTATGTAGTACTTATGAGCCCCCCGAGCCATAGGATGTGACGAGCAATCCTAATGGTTTTTAGAGAAAATCACATAACAATTGTTCACAATCCCAACATACGCTTCCAGGTAATATCGGTTTACCGAGACTGGAAAGAGTGTTGACGGAACGCCCGATGCAACTCGATTACATTCATTTTTTGAAGGTCGTTCCGAAGAGTATTCCCATGGGAATAGGGCCTTCCGTGACTTGAAAGACGATCATAGACCGCGCTAGCGACGTCGCCATAGGGTTCGTGAGCCTCAAGCGAGGTTGACCAAGGAGTATTCCTCATGGAACAGAGCCTTCCGTGATCGAAAGGCGATCATAGACCGAGCTTCGCCATAGGGTTCAGAGCCTCAAGCGAGGTTGACCAAGGAGTATTCCTCATGGGAACAGAGCCTTTCCGTGACTGAAAGACGATCATAGACCGAGCTTAGCAGCACGTCGCCATAGGGTTCAGAGCCTCAAGCGAGGTTGACCAAGGAGTATTCCTCATGGGAACAGAGCCGTGATCGAAAGACGATCATAGACCGAGCTTAGCAAAGACGTCGCCATAGGGTTCGAGCCTCGCGAGGTTGACCAAGGAGTATTCCTCATGGGAACAGAGCCTTCCGTGATCGAAAGATTTATCATAGACCGAGCTAACAAAGACGCCGCCATTTGTCGCATGCATCGATGTCGCAATATAATTTCATTAGATGGATGCCTCATTAAAAACCCTGGCCCTTGCCTAGGGAAAAGAGTGCATCAATTATTTTTTACATAAGCATATTTAACTAAAATAAAACTTAAGACTTGCAACGTTCCAAGTCCTTGGTAATTCTGATCCGCCCAAAGTCTCCAATTTGTAGGCTCCGTTTTGTAATTCCTCCGAGACCCTGAATGGTCCCTCCCAGTTGGGATCTAGCTTACCCTTCTTGGTAGGATCGGTTATTTTCTTAAGTACCAAATCTCCAACTTTGAACCCACGCTGCTTCACTCTCAAGTTGAAACGTCTAGTCATTCTCTGTTTGGCTGCTACTTCCCTGACATGGGCCGAGTCTCTTATCTCGTCCAAGAAATCCGCCTCTTCATTCAGAGCTTGTTTATTGGCCTCCTCTTCGAAATTTTCCCGACGCCAAGAGGGTAAAACTACTTCCACCGGGATCATGGCATCAGCACCAAAACCATCCGGAAAGGAGTCTCTTGAGTCGTGGAATGGACTGTGGTATGGTATGCCCATAAAACTTCGTAGGCATTGTGCCCACAACCCTTTGCCGAATCCAACTTTTTCATTGCATTGAGTATGACCTTGTTGGCCGACTCACTGCCTTCCTGCCTGGATGCTCTCATGATATGAACTTGTTTTGAATTCGAGCTCCCCGCAAAACTCCACTATCAAGCACTTGCAAATTGTGTCCCATTATCCGAGACAATGACACGAGGTAGTCCAAATCGACAAATGATACTTCTCCAATAAAACGCGGACCGGTCGCCGAGATTCGGGACACACTCGCTTCCACCCATTTAGTAAAATAATCCACAGCTACGATCAGGAACTTCAACTGTCCCGGAGCCACCGGGAACGGCCCCAGGATGTCAGCCCCCCACTGATAAAAAGGCCATGGTACCAGAACGGTGTGCAAGACCCTGATGGTGTGTGAATGGTCGAGCGAACGCTTGGCATTTTGAGCATTGCGCCACATAATCTCGGCAATCCTTGTTAACGAGGCCGAATACCCGCCCTTAAGATCCGACCAGCCAAAGCCCTTCCTCCTCCATGATTCCCACAAGTCCCCTCATGAACCTCTTTCATCACTGTTGACATATCCTCCTCTGACACGCAGCGTAACATGGGAGCTGCACGTCCCAACCGGTATAGTTTCCCGGACTCCATTACAAACCGGGCTGAAATCTTCTTGATGCGTTTGGCTTTCTCTCTATCTCTAGGTAATATCTCTTGTTGTAAATAACGGACAATCAGGCTCATCCACCCACCGTCTTCCTCACGAATGGCCAGAGATTCTCCTCTCTCAACACTGGGCACTGGAAGTATTTCACGGATGACCGATTTGTTCATCCCGGAATCCTTAGAACTAGCCAAACGCGACAGTACATCGGCTCGAGTATTCTCTTCCCGGGCCACATGACATATTTCAAAAACTTCAAATTGCCGACTCAATGAAATAGCCTGCTGCAAATATTTCTCCAAAATAGGATCCTTTATCAAACGACCCGCCCACTTGTCCGCCACCAATTGAATCAAGACGCACTAACAAATGCGTCACTCCTACTTCCAAAGCTAACCTCAGACCGGCTAGCAAAGCTTCATACTCTGCCTGGTTGTTACTCGCAGAAAATCCAAAACGCAAAGAGTATTCAAGCACCATCTCTCCTGGACCCTCCAAAACTATTCCTGCGCCACTACCTTTGAGATTAGAGGAACCATCACGCACAAAATCCACCTCGAATAGAGTCCTCTCCGGCAGTAGACAAGTTCCACCATGAAATCGCTAGAGATGGGATTTGATACGCACGCGGACTAAAGCTGATCTCATACTCTGATAGTTCCACGGCCCAGGACACCATCCTTCCGGCCAGGTCTGGCTTTTTGAACACCTGCTTCAAAGGAAAATTAGTCTTCACCTGGACGGGATGTCCGAGGAAGTAATGCCCGAGCCTGCGCAGAGTCACAAGTGCCGTGGCCGCCTTCTATCTTCGGTATCCGGTCTCGCCTTTTAGCACCTTACTCACAAAGTATACGGACGCCTCCTCATCCGAGTCTTGTACCAACACGTAACTAATTGCCCTTCGGATACCGCCAAGTAAAGTATTAACTGGAACCTTCTTGGTCTCGACTAGCACCGCTACCGACAAGAATTGCTTTACCCCATTGAATGCCACTGCATGCTTCCGTCCATTCAAACCGAGCTCTTCTTAATTGCCGAGAAGAAATGAATGGATTTGTCCCTGCACAAGATAAGAACGGATAACGCGCCAGACGCCGCTGAGTCAGCTGACTGCATCGAGGTCTGACTCCGCATGTCAATAATCGCCGGCACTTATCTGGATTGGCCTCGATACCGATTTGTGAGCATGAAACCCAGAATTTGCCACTTGAACTCCGAATGTACACTTGTCCGGTTCAAGCGCATGTTGAATTTCCGCATCACGCCGAAAGTCTCCCTAATGTCTATCACATGGTCTTCTCCTGACGTGGTTTTTATCACCATGTCGTCTACATATACCTCAATATTCCGACCAATCTGAGGGGCAAACACCGTATCCATTAGTCTTTGGTAGGTCGCACCGCGCTCTTCAAACCGAAGGCATAACTCGAATAGAAATTCTTTCGTCCGTCATGAAGGTCGCTTTGACGATCACCGTTCATCCTGATCCGATTGTACCGAGTAGGCATCCAAAAAACTTAGGAGACGAAACCCGGAGGAACTGTCGATCAACCGATCAATGTGAGGGAGGGGATACGGATCCTTCGGTCATGCTTTGTTTAGGTCGGTGAAGTCTACACACATTCTCCACTTTCCATTCTTCTTCTTTACCATAACAACGTTTGATAGCCAAGTTGGATATTGTACTCCTTCACGAAACCGCCTTCAACAGCCTTTCCCACTTCCTCCGACACGCCTTGTCCCTTCTTCCCCATCTTCCGCTTTCTTTGTGACACCGCTTTGACTCCAGGATCGATTGACAAATGATGACACATGATCTCGGGATCTATGCCCGGCATATCTGACGGCTTCCAGGCAAAGAGATCTAGATTTTGCCTTAATACCTGGACTATCTCGGTCTCTTCCTCCTTTGTCAACTGCGTTCCTAGGTGGGTAATTTGGGAGGGCAACGGGCCGATCTGAACATCTTTGACCTCCTCCTGGGGAGTAAGTCCATCCTCTCCCGTCCTTTCTCTCGGATCAATATCAACCATGCCAACCTCATGTTTTGGAGAAGCTTCCGATGGACCTGACCTCTTCTTGGCCTTCAGACTGTCTTTATAACACTTCCGGGCTAACCCCTGGTCTCCACGGATAACCCCGACACGCCTGCTGCTAAGGGATACTATAGTCAAGAACAAAGTTGACAATACCGCTCAAAGGTATTAAACGAAGGTCGCCCGATGATAATGTTGTAGGTGACGACGACAACCACCAAATATCTAACCTGAACGGCTTTGGCATTTTCTCCTTCTCCGAAAGTAGTTTGTACAGGGAGGTATCCTGCAACTCGCACCGCCGCCAGAGAACCCTACCGTAGTCCCAAAGAAAGGCAACACCATTTGGCTCAAACCCATACCCTTGAAGGCTTCCAATAGAGGACGTCATGGAGCTTCTGGATCGATTAACACACGCTTCACGCCCAATCCGGATCCGCACCTCAATCACCATAGGATCGCTTTCATGTGGCGTAACTTTGGCATCCTCCCGAGAAGGTTACCACCCCGGATCGCACCGAGGTTCCAATACGGCACCGCCCGAACCCCGAGCATATCTTTTTCTGGCTGAACTTGTGGAGCCACCACCCCAAAGCCCCCTGAGATGGTGTTTAGAGTATGCCGAGTTGACCTCGCTTCTTTCACCTCTTCTACTGCCTTGCCCTTTTCTTGACCGAATCAAGCCGTCTCGTTGGGGATGAATCCCGCTTGCTGGTCCGCCCGGATCCTCCTTCACGATGTTGATAGTTTTCCTTGAATTAACTTCTCAATCTCCTCCTTAATCGCACGCAGGACTCTGTGGTGTGCCCCTTCAGACGATGAAACTCACACCACGCACCTGGATCACTCCCTAGAACCGTGTTAACAGTCCACTTACTGCTGTAAGGTGGTGTGAGTAGCTTCAAATGACTGACGTCCCGGAGGATATCTTCTCTTCTGGTGTTGAGGTGTAAACGCTCCGGAGCCAAAAGCCGATCGTGGACGCCGAGGTCGCTTGTCCCAGCTCGCTCACGGTAATAGCAGATCCCGCCCGACTGCTCGCCGCGACCGCCCTCGCCTTTAGAATCTCGAGCTCGCTTCTCCATGTTACTTTCTTCTCCTTTCACGTAGCACTCACCCGAGTAATGATCTCGCCCATGCTCTTGGCGGCTTTTGGGCTAAGGACTCATTGAACTGTCCGGCCTTAAGGCCATGCTGGAACGCGGCCACAAATATCTCCTGATTAGGATGTGAGACCTTGATAGTCTCCTCATTGAATCTAGCCATGAAGTCCCGAAGAGATTCGGAGGGGCGTTGTTTTACATTGAAGAGGGAGGTATTGGCTACCTTGTGCCGATTAGTCGAAAACCGAATGATTTTCCGTTGAAGTCTTGATAGCTCACTACGGACAACCGGGAAGCCCCATAAACAGAAGGCCGATTCTCTCAAGGTACCGCCATCGCTTGCACTTGAGCGAGTCGGTTGCTCCAATGAGTGCCATCGTGTTGTTAATCGCGATGATGTCCTGGGTCCGCTTTGCCATCGTATGATGCCAAGACGGGGTTTGAAATTATCCGAACAAAGATCCTCCTGCATCGCCCGAGACAAAGGTCGGTTCCGCAGGCTCTACTTCATGATCCTCCTCATCCGCGCCCCCCGCTGAAGGGCCCGAACATTATCCTGGTGTTTCATGGCGCAAGTCATCGATCATGGCCAAGAATCGAGTGAGATCCGTGGATCTGTTGTGTGACCCGAGACATTGTCGTCCAGATCTGCTTTTTGCTTGTGCGGCTCGGGAATGATTTCACCAAGGCCCCACGGTGGCGCCAAATGTTCTTGCAGGAAAACCTCAATAGAATGATATTAGGATTTGAAGCTTAAGTGTCGTGAACTCAAGTTCCAAGCTTGTCGTTGTCTTGCTTATCCGGCGGAGCCCCATTTATATCATTCCTTCCCAAGCTATTTCTTCCTTCCAGAATCGCCTCACCATTAACCATGGCTTTTAAGGCAAGAAGTTAGGTTACACTATAATCATTCATTCGTAACGTCTCGTAAAGACTCTAGAATCTCTTCACCTTCATAACGGTTGTTCAATCGTTCCCACTGGTGTAACTGCCGAGGCGAACTTCCGGCCGAAACCGTCCTCGCGGCTCTCCCCGAGATCCAAGTCGGATATAAACCTCTCCTCTGATGGCCGAGACCTATCCCGGATCCTTGCATCCAGGCATCCATCTCGGCTGAGGATTTCGTGTATGATCAAAATTAAATAAACATTTTCTGGAAATAATGCAAAAAGAAAAATATTATTTTGGTATTTTTTAATGCATGATAAAAAATTATGAAAGAAAAATAAAATGCATGGAAAATATTAAATAGAAAATATGAAAATATGAAGAAAAAAGATATGTTAGTTTGTAAAGGAAGCAAAAATAAATGGTCCTTGCAGCAATCGAACCGGTGACCCTAGCCTCACAACGCTACCGCCACGACTAACCGAGCTAGAGCGCCCACGCAGTTATGGAATTGCAACGAACACGCTTTAAACCAGATCGAATCTCCACTAAATCACGCCAAGACATCGTCTTCTTTTGAACTCGGAATTTTGCATCGGCCGGCTCGACGTGACCCCGCTAACATCAAAAATCACATACAAGTAATATAAATGAAATCTAAAGCCATGGTTCGATTCGTCTTGGTCCACTGATCATCCCGGTGGCATCGGTTTGGTCCAATTTAACCTAATTAGAGAAACCCTAAAACGTGACCTGAAACCCTAATCATGGTATATCATGTTTCCGGCCACGAAAATTCAATCGATGACCCGTAAAGCTTGCAAACCTTGTTCTAAGCACTAAACAAACATCAAAACACATTAACAATGCATGAATAATGTAATTCGAATTTTGAAAAGTATAAACAAACCAAATCGTGATTTCGTGATTCTTGATGCTTTTGGACAATGTAAAGGTCTGGAATCACTCCAGGGGTATCAAGGAACGTGTTTGGATGCTCAAAATCGATTGAAACGGGCTGAACCCAAGGCTGCTAGTGACTTGTAGTGCACGGTTTTTTTGAGTTTGAATAGGGTTTCTCCAAGCAATTTCTCTGTTCTCATTCATGTGGTATGTATTGTATATATATAGTAGATGGAATTGGAGCTGATTTGAGGAAGAAATCATCATCAATCAATGCAAAACATATTTGATTTTGTACAAAATCAAATTTTCTCTTTTTTGATCAATTTCTTTCAAAATCCAATCAAATTTCGAAATTTGCTGGCTTCTTTAGGTTACTTGGATCTCAAGGATGAGAGAAAAAATCAATTTGCAATTAATTTTGATTTTATACCTTATTTTTGAATTTAATTTGTATTTAAATGAATAAAATCCAAATTAAATAGAAAAATAAAATAAAAATTCGTGGCATTGGGCTTGGATATTCCTAATTGTATAAGGAACAAGTTTGGATGAAGAAAAAGTAAGCCCATTTGCAAAAATTTTGATTTTTACAAGTATCTCTCTTTGTGCACTTCTTCAAAATTGCCCCAACTTGTGAATGGTGTATCTTGCTCAATTTTCCACATTTTTGAGTGTTCTTGGACTTTTTGGAAAGCTCTAAGAGTCCTATAACCAACCTATTTGGTTTCATCCCAATTGGAGTTTCCATGCTCAATATATCGTCAAAACAAAATGTTGACTTTTTGTTGACTTTGAAAAGGACCTGTAATGTTTTGATCCATACCTTCCAAATGAAGCATTTTTTGAACATTCTTGTGAGACATGAAGTTGTAGAGAATTGAATTTCCTTCAAAACAAGAGTTGGTGGAAAAATTTCTGAGAAAGTATGAAGAAGTTATGCTCAGTCAAAGTTTGGTTGACTTTACCTCAAGAAACCCTAATTTGGAAAGTTTGACTTTTGAGCAAATCTTGAGTTTTATTGATGAATCATGATCAAACCTTGATCAAATGATGAATGTAACTTCAAAATGAGGATGTTGACCAAAAATCATGAAGTTTGACTGTATGTTGACCACAGTTGACTTTTTGTCCAATACAACTGATTTTCAACCATCTGAGCAATTGTCTGAGGAAACTTGACTTATGAAGCTTGAAACTTGACATGGAGAATCTTTGAAGCATATGAGGAGGCATGAAGACCATTGGAGATGTTGGAAGTCCATCTTGATCTGAGAATCACCAAACCCTAGTTTGGGTTGATTGTCTAGGAGAGGGTTTGTCTGATCAATCCTTGAGGAACCCTTGAGTATGGATGTATGAAATATCTTGAGAAGATGGAGGGAAAATTTGGGGGTATGACAGCTGCCCCTGTTAAATCTTCTTGTACTGGAAGGGTTAGATTGGCATGCTCGCCTTTCGTGGCCTGGAGGTAGAAGATGATTGAACACTCGAGTACACTTGAAAATTTGCACTCGCTGTTGGTTGATGATGCGGAAATGGGCTTATAGATGCCATTTGGAGAAGCTGGAGATTTCGTTGGGGAATGAGTCGTACGCCAGACTCAAGAACTTCGTCTGGATAGGAGGACCGTTGGAGATGGGCTTAAGATGCCATCTAGAAAGAACGATGATGGGGGTGAGCCGTACACTAGGCTCGGTAGACGTTCTGGAAGTGGGAGGAGCATGGAGATCGGCTTAAGATGCCATCTGGGGGAAATCGTACGTTAGACTTCGTGCTCATCTTTGAATGAAGTTATTGGTTTGTATTGGTTTTTAACCAAATATGCAGCATTCTGAAGGTGGAGAAATGTTGACAAGTAGTCGGAGATGGGCTTAAGATGCCATCCAAGGCAACTGAGTCATACGCCAGACTCTATAGTTGCTGTTGATAATAAGAAGGAGTCAGAATAGTTCTTCGTGCTGACTACTCTGGGGAGATAGTAGTTGGCAAAATGTGGATATCTTCCCTGTTGTGCTTCGGGTATTGATCCAATGCCTGTTATCGAAGGATAACTTGTGATCGTTCAGATAGTTTTCCCGTCTAGCTTCGGGTATTAATCCTAGATCCGCTATCGGAGGACAACGAGGGCAGTCGTACATATTGTTTTCCCCTCTGGCTTCGGGCATTAATCCTGGACCAGTTGTCGGAGGACAACTAGGGTGGTCGTCGATAGTTTTCCGTCTGCTTCGCATTAATCTCGGACCGCTTGTCGGAGGACAACTAGGGTGATCGTCGATAGTTTTCCGTCTGCCGGCATTAATCCTGGACCAGTTGCCGGAGGACAACTAGGGTGGTCGTTCAGATAGTTCTCCCGTCTAATTTCGGGCATTAATCCTGGACCTGTCGTTTCAGAAGTGATTTTCACCTACTTTGGAAAAAACAAGAGAAACTTTGATAGAATATTGTTAGTCTCATGCAAGGAATGATGCATGACAATGTGTATGAATGGCATATGCATAAATTATGACTTTATGAGAAATGTATGAATGATAGATGTTGTGGTATTTCAAAACATATCCATCTTGAGGAAGATGCAGATGTTCTGCTTGAGGATTTCTAACTTCTGTTTGGGGACAGAACGGATGGAGACCCTGAGAAGAAAGAAAACTTTGATTGCTCCGGTGCACTATCTGACCAAGTCTTGGGCCTAGATATTGTTGAGGATGGTAGAGATCGAGAAACACGTTGTTGAGGATCTCATACATAGACCCGGCTGGGGAGAGTGTGGGAGGTACTCTGCTGGGGATCTTGCGTGTAAATCTTGTTGGAGAGTATTTGATAATTGCTGGGAGACCGGTTTAGAAGAGTCTGGAGCCCGTTGGAATCTCTGATTGGGGATGAAAGATGTAGGTTTCCTCTGATGCACTATCTGACCAAGTTTCAGGTCTGGACACTGCTGCTGGAGAAAAGAGGAATTGTTGAGAGATATCTCATTGGGGAAATGATGGTTGCTGAGAGATATTTTGCTGGGGGTAAATACCTCGGATGGGGATGAAGTGCTGCTGCTTGGGAACTGATGTAACATGATTTAGTTGAGTGGAATCACTGCTCGGGGACCAATGTAGACTCCTCTGGGGAAGGTTTGTTGTGAATGATACCTCTGTGGGGATTATGCTCTGTGGGGAAATGCATTGGTGACTTTCGTCGTCATCTTAATTCCTGGAGCCTGTAGTAATTACTTTTGCATGTTCACTTTTCGCATGTTTGTGAATAGATTTTATTGTTAGATGCATATAATCATTCAAAGCAAACGTTGGACTTTATGCAAACGACAACAACAAAAACTTGTAAAGAGAAAGAACTTGTATTTATTTGAAATGTGGCGTATGGCCAAGTAGTTTGTACACAAGAAAAGTAAAAAGCTATGCGGAAACAATCTCGTTAAGTTCCAACTATGCTAGTACTCATATATTTCAACTATCTCATCTCCTTGCTGTCAGTAGAAAGTGAGTGAATTGATTTTCGCCATTTGAATCTTGAATGTTGATAGTAGTCTGGAAGAAGTAATCTTAAATCCCTAGCTTTTGCCTAGACCGCCCTTTCGGTTTTCAGTCTACCGGGATACCCTTTTTTGCCCAAGCCGCCTTTCGTGTTTTCGACTTGCCGTGTACATCTTTTATATATATCCTTAATTTTTGCCCGAACCCTTTTGGTTCGCCAGGATGCCCTTACTTTTGCCTAGGTCAGTCGACCTAGCGGGTCTCTTTTATGCGTAGTATTTTTTTACTATGTCTGCGTTCATAGGGTGTTGGAAGTCCTCTCCATCCATGGTGCCAAGTATCATAGCTCCGCCAGAGAATACTGTTTTGACTACAAACGGTCCCTCGTAGGTGGGAGTCCGTTTGCCCCTGGGATCACCTTGTGGAAGAATGATGCGCTTGACTACTAGATCACCGGCTTGGTAGACTCGGTGCTTGACCTTCTTGTTAAATGCTCTGATCATTCGTTTTTGACAGATCTGTTCATGGCAGATGGATGCGAGTCGTTTCTCATCAATCAAATTAATCTGGTCAAGGCGAGTTTGGACCCAATCGTCTTCGCCTAACTCTGCGTCCTGGAGGACTCTGGTTGAGGGAATTTGAACCTCGAAGGGTAGGACTGCTTCCATACCGTACACAAGAGAGAAGGGAGTTGCCCCTGTTGATGTTCGTACCGTAGTGCGATAACCATGAAGAGAAAATGGTAACATCTCATGCCAATCCTTGTAAGTCACTGTCATCTTCTGTATAATCTTCTTGATATTCTTATTGGCGGCTTCCACTGCGCCATTCATCTTAGGCCGATACGGAGAAGAGTTGTGATGCGTGATCTTGAACTGCGTACAGAGTTTGGTGATCATCTTGTTGTTGAGATTAGAGCCATTATCTGTGATAATCCTTTCGGGAGTGCCATACCGACAGATAAGATTATGTTTGATGAATCGAGCCACAACATTCTTGGTAACCGATGCGAACGAGGCTGCTTCTACCCATTTGGTGAAATAATCAATTACCACAAGGATGAAACGATGTTCATTGGAAGCGGTGGGCTTAATTTCTCCGATCATGTCAATACCCCACATTGCAAAAGGCCAAGGAGCTGTTAGGACATTCAGAGGTACCGGAGGTACGTGCACTTTGTCTGCATAAATCTGGCATTTGTGACAAGATCGGGCGTAGCGGTGACAATCAGCTTCCATGGTGGACCAATAGTAACATGTTCTCAGAATCTTCTTAGCCATGGTGTGTCCACTGGAGTGGGTACCAAATGCGCCTTCGTGTAACTCTTCCATGATATGTTCCGCCGTTTTCCGGTCTACACAGCGGAGTAAGCACAAGTCGTGGTTGCGCTTGTATAAGATGTCGTTGCTGAGGAAGAATTTGGATGCGAACCTTCTTAAAAACTTCTTATCGTTGACGGATGCCCCTGCGGGATATTCTTGAGTCTCAAGATACCTCTTCACATCATAGTACCAAGGTTTCTCTTATGTATCAAGCTCATAACAATACGCTGGTTCGTCAAACCTCTCAATGATGATCTGGGGGGCCTCGTTGTCCCATCTGACCTTGAACATAGATGACATAGTAGCCAATGCGTCTGCCAACTGATTCTCTTCTTGTGGAATATGATTGAATGTGATCTCTTCGAAGTAGGGAATCAAACTCAGAACATGTTCTCGATACAGAATGAGATTCGGATGCTTCGTATCCCACTCGCCCTTAATATGACTGATCACCAAAGCTGAGTCTCCATACACTTGCAAGAATTTGATTCTTAAGTCAATAGCAGCTTTAATACCCATGATGCACGCTTCGTATTCGGCCATATTGTTAGTGCAACTGAAACAAAGTCTGGCGGTGAAAGGTGTATGTCCACCTGAAGGAGATGTAATAATGGCGCCAATGCCATTGCCAAGTGCGTTTGAGGCTCCATCAAAGACCATAGTCCATCGGGATCCTTGTTCAGGTCCTTCGTTTGGGCCTGGTTCTTCTAATCAGAATTAGTAAAACATCTTCATCTGCAAATTCGAACTGCATAGACTGATAGTCATCTACGGCTTGATGAGCCAAGTGATCGGCTACTACACTTCCTTTGATCGCTTTCTGAGAAGTATATTGGATGTCGTATTCGGTCAAGATCATCTTCCATCTTGCTATTCTTCCGGAGAGAGCTGGTTTCTCAAATATGTATTTTATCGGATCCATCTTGGAAATCAACAAGGTAGTGTGAGTCAACATATATTGTCTTAGTCGGCGAGCAGCCCTTAAAGCGTTGCAAGTTTTCTCGAGCCGTGAGTATCTTGTTTCACACCGGTAAACTTTTGCTAAGGTAGTATATTGCATGCTCTTTTCGACTGACTCATCATGTTGCCCCAACACACACCCCATTGAGTTCTCTAACACCGTCAACTACATGATAAGAGGTCTTCTTCTTCGGCAAAGGCATCGATAGGAGGATTCAGAGGTACCTTGATTTTGTCAAAGCGACCGACAATCGTCGCTCCATTTCACCACTTGATCTTTCTTAAGTAATTTGAAGATTGGCTCACAAGTAGCGCTAGATGTGCAATGAATCGGCAATGTAGTTCAATCGCCCAAGAAACCTCGACTTTTCTCAGACGGGTGGCATCTCTAAAATAGCTTTAACCTTGGGGGTCAACTTCAATACCTTTACCACTAACAACAAACCCTAGGAGTTTACGGATCGACTCAAAGGTGCACTTGTTAGGATTAAGTCTCATCACTTCTTCAATCTATCAAACAATTTCGCAAATTATCGAGATGTTCTTCTTCACCGTGATCGAGCTATCATGTCGTCGACGTAGACCTCTATCTCGTGATTAATCATGTCATGAAATAATGTCACCATAGCACGCTGATAAGTGGCGCTGCGTTCTTTAGCCCAAATGGCATAACCTTGTAGAAAGTGCCCCACCGTAACGAAAGTAGTCTTCCATGTCTTCGTGGAGCCATTTTGATCCGATTAACCGGAGAAACCATCCATGAAGGAGAAAACTTTATGCTGAGCAGTGTTGTCAACCAGAACATCAATATGAGGAAGTGGGAAATCGTCTTTCGGACTCGCTTTGTTCAGATCTCTGTAATCCACGCACATTCGTACTTTACCATCCTTCTTAGGTACATGCACCACATTCGCAACCCATTGTGGGTAAGAAGTGACAGCTAAGAAACCGGTGTTGAACTGCTTCATAACTTCAGCTTTAATTTTCTCGACATCTCAGACGATGCAGACCTTCCTTTTATCGAGAAAACCTTCTTTGTCGGCAATCGTGTACCACAATATCAATGTCCAACCCGCATGTCTTCATATGACCAAGCAAAACCTCAATATAGTCTCGTAGCATCTGAACCAACCTTTCTTTAACACTTCTCAAGACCCGCCTCCTATCTTGATCTCCTTTCATCTTCATCAAGACCAAATTCACAATTCAACTTGCTCTTCGTGGCTTTATAACTCGATCTTCTTGCTGTAGATCGACAAGTTCTCCGGCACTTCACAATCTTCCTCACCTTCGCCTTCGCTTGGTAGATCGGATTATCGAAGTCATATTTAGCAATAGCATAGCTGTTATCAACGAGATTCGGAGTGATTCTGTAGTGTATCACATGGGTGTGTGTAAGAAACACATAGCTTTTTGAAGGGGTGAAAAAGAAAATAACAATTGAGTGCAAAAGTCCAACGATTTTATTGAATGAAAATATGCAAATGATAGATAATAACCCTCACAAACGAGCCATGATGCCCCGGGCAAGGCACTAGGCTTTAGAGTTTATTGTTCAAAACATAAAAAATACGAAAAGCAAAACAAAACAAAAGCAATTACTCCTGTCTAAAGGAGATTGGTATGACGTCTTCAGTCTTCCAATTGCTGAGCCCATTGTCTGGAGTTGGGAAGATCCACTTGTTGATGTCGAAGTCGTTGTCGTCGTCTTCTATAGCATGGATTCCACTGGCTGATGCAGAAAGGAAGTTGGCCGGCACGTTCGCGGCGTATCATCTTCTGACCTTTGATGGTGAAGCCTAAACCAGTCTTGTCAAATTTGAGAGGAAGATCAGGGAGCTGACCCCAAATAGTACTACCTCTTTCTTCAACTGCAGCTTGAGCATCTTTCAGCGAGGCCATCCTAGGCGGAGCTTGCATAACTTCGTGGAGGACAGGAGGGTCATGTGCATGACTGGGATTGTTTCAAAAGCTTGACAGGGAGTCTCGAAGAATTCACCTTCCATCTCGAGGTATCGGAATGATTGTAGATGACTGACCATATATTCTTCTTCACCACATACTGTAACAACCTTCCCTTTCACCGTGTACTTCAGCTTCTGATGCAAGGTAGAGGTATACCGCCCCATGTATCCAAGGGCGTCCAAGTAGGCAAGAGTACGTTGGACGGATGTCCACGACAAAGAAAGTGGAATCAAAAGTCTGGGAACCGACTTTAACTGGCAGAATGAGCTCTCCAAGTACTGTTCGCTTAGAACCATCAAAAGCTCTCACGACTATATCACTGAGTCTCAGAACCAACCCTTCAATGTCAAGTCGATCAAAAGCATTCTTCGGAAGGATATTCAGAGCAGAACCGGTATCCACCAAAACATGAGATAAGTTAGTACCCTTGCATTCAACAGAGATGTGCAAGGCTTTGTTATGTTTCCTTCCTAGGAGTCAAATCAGCATCAGAGAAGCCTAGGCCGTTGTTGGGCCGTGCTAGCAATACAAACTTCAAACTGGTCAGTAGTAGTGTCTTGCGGTACGTGAGCATTCTTCAGAAACTTCACCAAGGCTTTAGCATGAGCCTCATAGCACAAGAGCAGAGCAAGCATGGAGATCTTAGATGGAGTTTTCCCTAACTGTTCCACCACATTGTAATCACTCTTCTTGATGATCTTCAAAATTTCCTCCATTTCTTGATGGAGGTGTCTTCAGCAACTTCCTTTGGCACTTCTGGTTGAGCAGGATGAGTCACTGGCTCTTTCCCTCTAGCTTGGAGAATGGATTGAATAGCTGGGATGCGAGCTGGAGTCACAATGTCTTTTGGAGGAGAGATATCTGGAGAGAATACTCTTCCGGTTCTGGTCACCTTACTTGATCCGGTGATGTTGTCAATGTCAGGAATGGTAGTTTCAACTGTAAGATCTTCAATGGTCAGAGGGTCTTGCTTGACGCCATGATAGTAAATCTCAGCTCCATAATTCCAAGGAATAGCTTTGTCAGAGGAATATGGAACTGGTCTTGGAGAAGTAATGATGAGAGGTGCCACTCTAGGCGCAGGATCAGCAGAGGAAATCCTTATAGTGTTAACATCAGCATAGTCTTCTGGGAAATCGTCACCCCATCCGGTTGCCTTAACATCTTCAATAAGAATTTTGTAGCTCTCGGGAACAATGTACTTCACCATGTAATCGAACTATCCACTTGGCTGCCCCAAGGTATCCCATGCAGATGGTACAACTTCACTCACATCTTCGATCTTCAGTTTCTTAGACATGTCTTCGCACAGACTCTCCACAGGTGGTTTCAGGAATAGTATTTCACGATTATCCATCATGCATTGGACACGTTATCTCAACCAAGCACAACCATCAGGTGCAGATGGGCACCAACGGCAATTCTCTGGGCATCCTGGATTGACACCGGCTTGCTTGCAGCAAATTCTTCTTAACAGTCATCAGAGGAATGGTCAAGTTATCTATGTTGAAAACGTAAGTATCTTCCCCAACAGCATTGGAACTCTTGTCATGGTTAGGCATGGGCGCGTTGATCACATTTGGAGTCTCAACAGGAGGGTCAAACTCAATCTGCTTAGCTTCAATCATATCTTGAATCTTGTTCTTCAGAGCCAACAGTTGTCAGTGTCGTGCCATGGGCTATTGGAGTGGTAAGCACACTTAGCATTAGGATTGTATCTCGGAGAGGAAGTGTTGACACTCTGAGGAGGATCCTTCAAAGTAATCAGCTCTGCTTTCAACATGTGTTGCAAGGCTTGCGACAATGGTATGTTGATTTTTGTAAACTGTCTTCGTGGCGCATTCTGGCTACGCGCTCGCTGAGGTTGTGCTGATGTAGGATTGGAGATCACAACTGCCCCCACAGATTGAGCGCGGTCGGTCTTGGCTCGGCTTTTCTGACCATACACAGCATTAGTTTCCTTCTTACCACCAAAAGATCTCTTCGCAGCATTTGAAGATGACTCTATCTGAATCTTTCCACTTTTATACCAGCTTCAATATGCTCTCCTGTCAATATCAGTTTAGTGAATCCGGCTGAAGAGTTTCCAATCAGATGATTGAAGAATGGGCTTGTCAGTGTTCCCATAAACATATCAACCAACTCCCTATTGGACAAGGGTGGTTGAACTCTGCCTGCTAGGTCTCTCCCTTTCTGAGCATATTCTTTGAACTTCTCATCACGACCCATAGACATGCTCTGGAGTTGCATGCGAGTGGGTGTCAATTCAGCATTGTACTTATATTGCTTGTAGAAAGCATCTGCTAAGTTACTCCAGGTACGAATACGGTCATTCTCTAGCTGATAATACCATTCCAATTGAGTTTCGGACAAACTCTCTTGAAAATAGTGCATCCACAACTTTCTGTCATCAGTGTGGGGGTTGATCTTTTGAACATAGGACTTCAAATGCAGCTTCAGACAAGATATGCCATCATACTTGGCAAAAGTTGGAACTTTGAACTTAGGAGGAATCACCACACCAGGAACAAGTCTCAGATCATCAAAATTCAGCCCGGACATCTTCAGGTTTTCCACAGCATTCAGACGGTCTTCAAGTTGCTTGTACTTGTCATCTTCATCAGAGTACTGGCTATAGTTAGAGAGATCCTCTCCCTCTTTCTTAGGCTCACGCTGGTCATCTTCATTACCCTTGACACTCCCCTCATTCTTGACACTTCCTTCTGAGAGCTCTATCCGGATAACCCTTTTAGGACCACCTTTGTAGCGTCTGCCCATGTTGAGAAGACCAACAACCTTCTTCTTTCTGTCGATGAGCTTCTTCAGATCTTCTTGGCCTTGGGCCAAACTGGTGAACATCTGCTGGAACTGAGCATTCTGAGCCTGGAGATCTTTGACAGACTGTTCGAGAGCCATTTCTGCTAAAATAAATAGCGAGAGAATGAGAAAACCAATCTTCAATGTACCTGTGATGCAATGTTATGCTATGATATGCAATGTTTATGCGAATGCAATGCAATGTTTTCAAGGACCTTAGAGATTTAAATTTGTTAAACAAGCACGAACAAACATTTATTAGTTCTCTTTTTATTATTCTTTTTAAGTACAAAAGATAGTTCAAAACAATAAAAGAAAACATATAAATCCTAGAGCTCTAAGTCTCCCATGGGCGCTTCCTCTTGGTGCCGAGGTAGGCGTTGATGTTTCGCTCCTCGTGAAGTAGCTTGGTCAACTCTAGCACTTTCTTCTCGCTTGCATAACAATGAGCTTCAAATGTATCCCTCTCTTCTTTAAGCTGAATCCATGATCTCTTCAAGTCTTCAAAATCGGTAGGCATGTCAGGATGGGGAATAGTATAGGGTACGTCACCTATAGCAACTGGTTCCATAATTACTGGTAAAACAAGCGTGAATGGCATCATGAGGTTTTGAGCTCGAGCTCGCACCCATTTGAGGTAAGGTTTCCAAGGAATAGAGTTCTGGTGGCCCAAAGTCTTGGTATCAGTCTTCTTTACCATGCCCCAAGCGTGTATGAACCTTCGTCGGTAATATTGGAGATCGTGGTTGTAGTCGAACACAATATCTTGGAGAAGCATATCATGTGGGCCATCTCTTCGAGAAAAACCAAACTGACGTAGAGCTAGAGAAGGGTTGTAAGTAATACCTCCCCTTATACCAAGGAGTGGTACATTAGGGAATTCTCCACAACGCTCAATGAAGGTGAAATCCTTTTGAGAGAAAAGATTCCAACGGATGTCTGAATGAGAGAGTGACATTAACCTTTGAGACCATCTCAACCTTTGTTCATTCTTCAAAACTGATGGAGGAAGGTGCGAAATAAACCACCTGGAAAGTAACGGTACGCAACACACGAGAGTCCCTTGTCTTTTGATAGTACGAGTGTGGAGAGAATGCAGGATGTCTCCAAGCAAAGTAGGCACTGGGTTACGGGTAAGAAACAACTTGATGGCGTTGACATCTATGAATTGATCCGAGTTAGGGAATAGAACCAAACCATAGATTAGCAAGACCACAATATCTTCAAATGCATGGAAACTCATAACTTTGAGGAATTCTTGGGCTTTCTTAATCAGGAACTTGGCAAGTAAACCCTTAACTCCACTTCTAGTTTCCCAATTGGCTTCAATGTCTGAGCGCTTAAGATGTAAGGCTGATGCAATGTCTTCGTACCTAGGAACTTTTTCTAGACCGGTGAATGGCATTTGGTCAAGAATAGGTACCCCAAGTAGCTTAGAGAACTCTTCCAAGGTAGGAACCAACTGATAATCTGGGAATGTAAAGCAATGGTGTTTCGGATCAAAGAACTTGAATAGAACATGCATCATATCTTCTTTCAAAACCGGAGATAACCAAATCAAGCAGATAACCATGTCTCTTGATGAACTGGGCATGATCGGGAATTTCTGAAACCAATTCCTTGAGCTGAGAAGGTATACCCATGAAGTTGATTCGGATAGTCTTTCTAGAAGCCATAATCCCTACAAAACAGAGCAAAGATAAATCCCTAGGTCCTTGAAATAGTTAGAGATGATATGCAATGCGAATGATGTCATGATGTCATGTTTAGCACACACAAACAATTCACACAATGAGCCTAGGTTTAAGGCTTGCAAGAGGTATAGGTAATTACCCCACCAAAAGTTTGAGTTGGTTCATCCTGTCCTATAGTAGTAACCGGGTTCTAGGAATCTCACATCATTGATCTTTCTCGTAGGCGTTTATTTCAATACGACTGCCAAGTGGTCGACCGAAAATATCCCAAAAGTCTGATCTCAATGAGCGTAGCATCGAGTATCAACCAACCTTAGTCTGCACCAAAGCTGACCATCTCACTACCTTCTAATGGCCAAGATGGGTCAATTAAGGTTCTAAAAGTTTAGTTAGTGCTTGATGACACCACGCAGCAGAAGCCAAATACTATCCTCAACTTGGAAATGAAGAGTATCAGGACATCCAAAGTGTCACACTAACGTAGCCATCATGTTTCCGTTTCGATATACGTCTAACGGTCGCGATGATTTTTTGCTAATTACCTAAAAGGAAACCCGGATCCGGGTGTAGGATCCCCCACAAATATAATACCCAAGCAACCCTTAAAGATAAAGCAAGCAAGTCAAACAAAAAGCAGTAAAAGTGATATAGAAATCCCTAAGGTATTCTCTCTTTAAGGTGTCTCCCCGGCAGAGTCGCCAGTTCTGTAATACGGTGAACTGACTTTGTAGGTTTTTTGTATCGCAAATGTGTGGATAGCAAGAGTCGCCACCGACTTTTCTTTTATCCAATTAAGGGAAGGTAAAAAGTACAGAAAAAGACATTCGTTAGATTCTGAGTAAGGGAGAAGGTTATGAAAAGGGAAGGTATTATCACCCCTTTCCATCCGTAGTTATCTACGGGCTCTTAGTTGCTCTTAGATCACTTTAAAATTGTGTTTTCTGTGTGTTTGACAAAAATGTTTTGAAAAAGGCATTTCGCTTTGACTTTGTAATGATTCATGTAGGAATGTATACAAAGTGTTCGGAAATGTTTCGTTTTTGAAAAGAGTTTGAACTTTGACAAAAATGTGTGGTGTAAAAAGTATTTTGATAGAGCAAGCAACTAAAAGTCTTATTACCTACTCAGAATTGGTCGTTTTCGTATTTTTTACGCTCCTTTAGAATAGCGCTATCCATACCATTAGTTGGTAGGTAACCCCATTCGTTGGATGTAAGCGGGACATTCGAAGGGACATCGGATGGTCATAGAAAGCAACTTGTAGGAAGTATCCTAGCACATTCGAAGGGACTATCATCATTTTTCGTAGGCGACAATCGAGGGTCAAGATCATGTATTCGGAGGCGACATCGTGGGTCTATGATCTTTGTATCGAAGGGACTATGATGATTTGTTTTGAAGGCAACAGTGCTTGAATACCTCTACGTTCGAGGAACATGACCATTTGAATTCGTATAGGCAACGAGAGAGAATTACCCTAAGGGGTGCGTGTGTGAAAAGAGTGTGTTGATTTTAGGTATATGTTATCTTGAAAATTAGAGTGAGCTATGTTGATTTTAGTCTTTCCATACACGCCAAATTACTAGCAGTTTATAGGGTGCGGAAATTAAAATGCGGGAATGTAAAGTGCGGAAAAATAAATCCTACGCTATTACATGGCTTTGGGGCAGATACATAATTTAAAAGTGCGGAAAATAAAAGAGCTAATTAAACTATTACATCCCATAAGCAGTTACGTAATTGGAAAAGAGAAAACGATAAAAAGAAATCGTCCGAAACGGGATAACCTGTGAAAAGATAAGAAATCGGGAAATTCAAAGAAATCGAACAAGAGAAAAATGTTAGCAAAAATGATAATTTTTAAATGAGAAAAATATTTCATGCTGGAAATAACATTAGTATGCTAAAATAATTTTTGGGATTTTTGAGTTAATTTAATAATTAAAATCAATTAAAGGTGATTTAAATGATAAATTAACAATTAAATTAAATATGCATGCAAAATAATATTTTTAATTTTATAAATTAAATAAACATTTTCTGAAATAATGCAAAAAGAAAAATATTTTTTTGGTATTTTTTAATGCATGATAAAAAATTATGAAAGAAAAATAAAATGCATGGAAAATATTAAATAGAAAATATGAAAATATGAAGAAAAAAATGTTAGTTTGTAAAGGAAGCAAAAATAAATGGTCCTTGCAGGAATCGAACCGGTGACCCTAGCCTCACAACGCGCTGCCACGACCAACTGAGCTAGAGCGTCCACGTGTTATGGAATTGTAACGAACACGTTTTAAACCAGATCGAATCCTGGCCACTCAAATCACGCGCGAAGACATCGTCTTCTTCGTTTGAATCCTGGGAATTTTGCGTCGGCTTCGGTTCGACGCTATGACCCCTACTAACATCAAAAATCACATACAAGTAATATAAATGAAATCTAAAGCCATGGTTCGATTCGTCTTGGTCCACTGATCATTCTGGTGGCATCGGTTTGGTCCAATTTAACCTAATTAGAGAAACCCTATTACGTGACCTGAAACCCTAATCATGGTATATCATGTTTCCGGCCACGAAAATTCAATTGGATGACCCAGAAAGCTTGTAAACCTTGTTCTAAGCACGAAACAAACATCAAAACACATTAACAATGCATGAATAACAGAATTCGAATTTTGAAAAAGTATGAACAAACCAAATTGTGATTTCGTGATTCTTGATGCCTTTGGACAATGTAAAGGTCTGGAATCACTCCAGGGGTATCAAGGAACGTGTTTGGATGCTCAAAATCGATTGAAACAGGCTGAATCCAAGGCTGCTAGTGACTTGTAGTGCACGGTTTTTTTGAGTTTGAATAGGGTTTCTCCAAGCAATTTCTCTGTTCTCATTCATGTGGTATGTATTGTATATATATAGTAGATGGAATTGGAGCTGATTTGAGGAAGAAATCATCATCAATCAATGCAAAACATATTTGATTTTGTACAAAATCAAATTTTCTCTTTTTTGATCAATTTCAATCAATTTCTTTCCAAATCCAATCAAATTTCGAAATTTGCTGGCTTCTTTAGGTTACTTGGATCTCAAGGATGAGAGAAAAAATCAATTTGCAATTAATTTTGATTTTATACCTTATTTTTGAATTTAATTTGTATTTAAATGAATAAAATCCAAATTAAATAGAAAAATAAAATAAAAATTCGTGGCATTGGGCTTGGATATTCCTAATCGTATAAGGAACAAGTTTGGATGAAGAAAAAGTAAGCCCATTTGCAAAAAAATTGATTTTTACAAGTTTCTCTCTTTGTGCACTTCTTCAAAATTGCCCCAACTTGTGAATGGTGTATCTTGCTCAATTTTCCACATTTTTGAATATTCTTGGACTTTTTGGAAAGCTATAAGAGTCCTCTAACCAACCTCTTTGGTTTCATCTCAATTGGAGTTTCCATGCTCAATATATCTTCAAAACAACATGTTGACGTTTTGTTGACTTTGAAAAGGACCTGTAATGTTTTGATCCATACCTTCCAAATGAAGCATTTTTTGAACATTCTTGTGAGACATGAAGTTGTAGAGAATTGAATTTCCTTAAAAACAAGAGGTGGTGGAAAATTTTTTGAGAAAGTATGAAGAAGTTATGCTCAGTCAAAGTTTGGTTGACTTTTCCTCAAGAAACCCTAATTTGGAAAGTTTGACTTTTGAGCAAATCTTGAGTTTTCTTGATGAATCATGATCAACCATTGATCAAATGATGAATGTAACTTCAAAATGAGGATGTTGACCAAAACTCATGAAGTTTGACTGTATGTTGACCACAGTTGACTTTTTGTCCAATACAATTGATTTTCAACCATCTGAGCAATTGTTTGAGGAAACTTGACTTGTGAAGCTTGAAACTTGACATGGAGAATCTTTGAAGCATATGAGGAGGCATGAAGACCATTGGAGATGTTGGAAGTCCATCTTGATCTGAGAATCACCAAACCCTAGTTTGGGTTAATTGTCTAGGAGAGGGTTTGTCTGATCAATCCTTGAGGAACCCTTGAGTATGGATGTATGAAATATCTTGAGAAGATGGAGGGAAAATTTTGGGGTATGACAGGCTTTCCTAGACAAAAGTCAACAGAACTTTGACCAGACATAACTTTCACATATTTTATCAAAAATTTTTCCACCACAACTCATTTTGAAGAGAATTCAATTCTCTACAACTTCATGTCTCACAAGCTTGGGCAGAAAATGCTTCATTTGGAAGTTATGGATCAAAACATTACAGGTCCTTTTCAAAGTCAACAAAAAGTCAACTTTTTGTAAAGAAGTGTTCTTGAGCATGGAAACTTCAATTGAAATGAAACCAAATAGGCTGTTTAGAGGATATCTTGAGCTTTCTAAAACGTCCAAGAACACCCAAAAATGTTAAAAAATAAGCAAGATACACCTTGCACAAGTTGGGCATTTTTGAGGAGGTTCACAAAGAGAAATACTTGACAAAACCCAAAATTTTGCAAATGGGCCTAACTTTTCTTGGTTCAAACTTGTTCCTTAGCTGATTTGGAACCTCCAAGCCCAAGGCCACGAATTTATCTTTTATCTTTTATTTATTTTGGATTTTTAATCATTTAAAAGCCAATTTAATTAAAATAAAAGATAGAAAATCAAAATTAATTGCAAATTGGATTTTTCTCTCATTCTTGAGGTCCAAGCAAGCCATACAAGCTGTCAATTTCGAAATTTGCATTGATTGACAAAGGAATTAAATGAGATTTGATCAAAAAAGGCAATATTTGGTTTCATACCAAATCAAATATTTTCTCATTGATTGGCATATAATTTCTTCATGATTCTTGACCTAAATCCTTCTACTATAAGCACACAATGCATTCACAAGTACAAGGGACGAAATTCTGGCCTCAAGAACCCTAATCAAACTTCAAAAATCCGTGATATTCAAGCAATTGGCAGCCTTGGTTTTGCTTCGATTCAGACGATCCCAAGCCTTGCAATCGATTCCTAGAGGTTCACTGATCCGTTCCAGACCCTCACAGATCACAAAAGCATTCAGAATCACGAAATTGCACATCACGGTTTGCTTCAAAAATTTCAGAATCGAATTCATAGTTACATGCATTTTAAACGTATTTTGATTATATATTCATGTTCATGATGTTATTTGCAAGCTATCTGGGTTGTTTAATTGAGTTTTAAGTGCAGGAATCGTGATATGTCATTGTTAGGTTTTCTTAGCTTCAAATTGGGGTCCTTCGATTTAGGCAAAATTGGACAAAACTAGGGGCATATTCTTGTTCAGGAAACCAAACCGAATTGATCCATGTACTCACCATGAATTTATATTGCTTGTATGTGATTTTGAAAATATGCAGGTGATTTTGTGACGAACAAAGCCGTCGCTATAGGCTTTTGCCACGGACAAAAACCGTAGGTAAAGGCCTGTGTTTAAAAATTCAAACGAGGAAGACGATGACCTTTGGCGCGGTTTTGGCTTCTCAGAAAACGAATTCCTTTAAAATGCTTTTATTCCATGTCACTAACACCAAATGCAGGTTGACTCAGTGGCAAGGGTAGCGCGCGTGTATCCAGGATGTCCCTGGTTCGAACCTTCGCTGCCACAATTCTTTTTTACCACTTTGCAAACTAACATTTTTTTTCTTCATATTTTCTTATTTTTCTTATTTAATTTAATTTCTTTTCAAACAATTTTCTCATGCATTAAAAAATCACCAAAAAATAATTTCTTTTTGCATTTAGGACAGAAAAATGTTTATTTAATTTTTGATATAAAAATTAATATTTTTGCATGCATATTTTAATTAATTGTTAATTAACCATAAAATTAACTTTTAATTACTTTTTCCCACTAAAACCAATCTACAAAATTTCCAAAAAATTATTTTATCATCTAATTACGATTACTGACTTAAAAAAAATTTCTTAACTCAAAAATCTTTTTTCATATGCGAATTTCTTTTCTTTTTCCGATTATTATGTATTTGCTTTTAGGTTGTAATAGTTAGAATTTATTTTCTCGCATTCTTTTTCAATATTATGTAATTGCTCATGGGATGTAATAGTTAATTAGGATTTACTTTCCGCACTCCTATATTATGTAACTGCCCTAAAGCCATGTAATAGCGTAGGATTTACTTTCTGCACTTTACTTTCCGCAATTTACTTTCCGCACCCTATAAACTGCTAGTAATTAGCGTGTATGGCAAGATAAAAATGAACGTAGATCACTTCTAATTGCAAGATAAAATATCTGAATTTAACACACTCTCCTCACACATGCACCCCCTAGGCTATTCTCTCTCGTTGCCTTTCGAATAAATGGTCAAGTCCCTCGAACGTAGAGATATCCTAGCACCGTTGCCTACAAATATATCATCATAGTCCCTTCGAATCAAAGATCATAGTCCCTTGACATGGCCTACAAAAACATGATCTTGTCCCTCGATTGTTGCCTACGAAAAGTGATGATCGTCCCTTTCAATGTGTTAGGATACTCCTACAAGTTGCCTTCTATGACCATCCGATGTCCCTTTGAATGTCCCTTTACATCCAACGAATAGGGTTACCTACCAACAAATGGTATGGATAGCGCTATTCTAGAGGAAAGTAAAACAACACGAAAACGACCATTCTGAGTAGGTAATAAGACTTTTAGTTGCTTGCTCTATCAAAATACTTTTCACACCTCACACTTTTGTCAAAGTTAAAACACTTTTCAAAAACGAACATTTCCAAACACTTCGTATACATTCCAGCGTGAATCATTACGGAGTCAAATCGAAATGCTTTTTTCAAAATATTTTTTCAAACACACACACAGAAAGCAAATTTTTAAAGTGAGCTAAAAGCAACTAAGAGCCCGTATATAACTACGGATGAAAACGGATGCTAATACCTTCCATTTTCATAACCTTCTCCCTTACTCAGAATCTAACGAAGGTCTTTTCCTGTTCTTTTCACCTTCCCTTAATTGGATAAAAGAAAAGTCAGTGGCGACTCTTACTATCTGCAACATTTGCGATAAAAAACAAAACATATTCCAAAGTCAGTTCTCCCACCGTATTACAGATAGCCAACACAAGCATAAAGCGATTAAAATACAAGTGTACTAACAAAGTGGGATAGTCTACTAAGACGACTAATTGGGACAATTAATCGAAATAGGCTCACTTTAGGAAGACCCAGGATCAAGCGTCCATGTGTGCATGTGTGATTATTGCAACGCTTCTAAGTTTTGTTGACTTATAGGTTTAAAATGATTAACAATTGAATATTAATTAGAAAAGCAATTTTTTAGTTTGTGTAAGTGACGATTAAATGAATAATTAAATAAATGCAAGCTAAATAATTATTACAAATTATTGGGAGGGGATACATCAATTACAAATGGGGATTTAAGGATAAAATAAAAAAACGATAAATTAATTACAACACAACAAAAGAGTGAGATACAATTTTCGAATGGGGATGAAAATAAATAAAGAAAAAAATCTATTAGTTAAATATCAATTAAGTTAATTAATCAAATTAAGAAAAAGACTAGTAAGCTAATCTATTCTAATTAACAATATCAACTAAATAAAATAAACGATACGTAACTAATAAATTAAATAGAAAATGGAATTTAAAGATGAAATTGAATAAAAAACATGAATCACTTTGATAGCTTCCACAATAACAAGCTAGTTATTAATTACAAGATGAATTGAAAATAAAATCTAAAATGAAACTTGTATTAATATACATGAAACTTTTTTCAAGAATCAAGAATTTCGATCATTATCCAATCAATGTGGCCTTTGTTGTTCTAAACCATTCAATACCAAGTAACACCACGACTATCCAGTATTATTAATTCCCAATGGAAATAAAAAGTCAGAGATTCATGCTATGATTCTATTCACATTAAAAACGTGGAAAGGTTAATTCCAAAGCAAGTTATAATTTAATGAATAAAAACCGGGCAGCAACTATGCAAACACAACAATGCTCAATAACTTGAACTTAAAAAGTTCAAAACAAAAAGAACGAACAAACCAAAACTAAAGAAATAAGAAGTGAAAACTTGGATCGTTCAACTAACAACCTTAATACCATTCAAATTGATTCAAATTAAAATGTCATAACTTTAAATCTTACATGAAAAGAAAACCAACAATATCAAAATGCGATCGTTAGTTCGAATTGGTTTCAAACATGGCAATGATTTCAAATGAATTCAAAACAAAGGGACAATTGAACACGGCATACAAGCTTCGTTCGGAACCAAAACAATTGACCGGCTTCCCCAATAGTTTCTCGGTTATATTTACACGCGAATAAACGTGACATTATCGTCACCTTCATCGAAACTACACAAATAAATTCACTAAAAACTTCAAATAACACAAAAGTGTACAAAAATGATACCAATTTCAATCGAATTCAAACAACTTCGACATAAAAAAAATGAAGTGCACTAGATATACATATCTTATCACATTCCAACATCTTTTAAACACACACTGTCAAGCATTCTTTCAGAATTTATCAATGTATCAGCATAAACACAAATTCACAAATTCAAGGCTGGTACATAAATAACATATTATCAACATTTCTTTTAGAGCAAAACAGAAACAAAAGCTCAATCAAATTTCTGAAACAATAAATTTCCCAAATGAGTTGGAACAAACTTATGCATCCATTTTATACAAACAGATCCACATCCATTATGCAGAGAAACTAATAATACTCAATGGAGATTAATACAGACAACATAATATTTCAATCCGAATTCAAATCTGTCAAACCTTTTTTTCTCAGAATTTTAAAACACAAGTCTGTCCACAACAATGGAATATGTTGAAGCTGCAATGGCTTGGAGTATTAGATGGAGACGGTAAGAGGAGTATGTTGGTTCGGAGTATTCAAATGATGTTGTGCCGTTTGCTGGAATGGGAAGAAGGAGGAGTGTTAGCGGTTTACGATGGTGATAAGGTTAGTGGAGATGGTTTGATACCGTGAGAAGTAACGTGACAGGGAGGAAGAAGGCCGGGTCAATGGTGTGAGTAGAATCGGTGGAGAAGGCGACGGTGGAGTTGATGAAGGGTGGTTTCAGACTAGAATAGTGTGTTAGGTGTAGCTTACGGTGAACGATGGCGGAAATATTGGACGGAGGAAATTGATTATCGAGCGTTATGGTTGTGATTCTGAAGGGATGTACATCGGTTTTTTGTGATTTGGGTCGTGAATAAATAGATCAACGGTTTGTAGTATGGAGGAAACAATGGTGGTTATAACAGTTTACAGTGGAGGGCGAGAAGAATGGTGATGAGACGTGAATGGGGTGGTCGAAGGAGGTAACAAATCGTGAGGAATTTGTGAGGATGGAGTTGAATGAAAATAGTGAGGATGAAGAGGAATATTTATTTTTTCCCCGATCTGCTTTTCTGTCCTCCCTTTCCTCTTCCTTTTACACGATTGACCTTCTTCCTTCATTATAGCCAAACAAAATAGAACCTTATCCAACTTAGGTCTTAGAAAATGTCTATAAACACCCTTTTGTCATGATATTTGTAGATATGTAAAAAAAAAAAACAAATATAATTTTTAGGGTTATATATTTTTTTTAGTCCTTATAAATATGCGGCCCTACAATTTTGATTTCTTTAAAATTTTCCTTCGAACAATGATCATCGTAAAATTATTATGTCGTAGTTTTAGTCCCTGTTGTTAAACCGATGTGTATTTTTGAATGACTATTTTAGAGACGTGTGTAGAACGTTATAAAAAGTTCCTCGGAAAAAAAAGAACTCAAAATTTGATATATATTGTCATTGATTTTATCAATATCTTTTGAAATTTAAAAAATTCATATTTAATTCTTCTCATTTTAAAAAATTCTAAAATTTAGTAAATAAATATTGTATGGTATTCTGAACAATTTTTTTTTTTAATAGTACTACTACGCTCAATCCCTTGACGTGTAACTCACTATCCTAAACATAAACTTCATGATAACTTGGCCAAGTGTCACGTCAGAGTATGCAACAAAGCTTGTTAATCCCTAAGTTAGAACTCTTAATCGTACTACCCCTAGTCAATTAGGGAATTCAGTAATTAATGTAAGTCATGTAAGTAGCCCTAAGACCATTAATCACTATTATCAATATCAATTTGAATGTCATAACAAACAAAACAAAAGGCAATGCACATTCAATAAGTAAATAGTAATATAGATTTAAAACATTTAAATTAACATCATCCTATCATTTGTCCCCATCAAATAAATATAGGTTCATCATTGAATAACATAACCTAGAGAAAATCTAGCTACTCATGTTGAATTAATTCAATACCATTAATATAGATGAGAAGAACATAAAAAATCACTGAATAAGATGCTCTCCAATTACTTCAATGGTCTCCAAATACTCTAAAATTACAGCAAAACATCCCTTTTAGATCTTGGTAGTCGAACCTCGAAATTTTTCTCTCTTTTCTTTATAAAGAAATCATAAAACTGTGTCAGTAAAAAGCTGCAACACGACCTCGTGCCTTTAAACATGGGTGTGTTGTATCATCATCACTCCAATGCAAACGCTTTTCTTTATAGCGCTGGTGCATTAGCTTGTAACGTAGGTGTGTTGGCAGGTTGCGTGGCCGCATAAATTCCAGAGGTGAATAGTGTGATTTTGTCTATTTTTTTCTTCTAATTTTCAACATTGACTACTTTTCTCTATTCATAAGTGCTTTTTCCATTTAAATGCTTCTAACTTGCTAAATTCTTGTCAAATTTCAATGATTTTTCTTGGTAAATGTCAAACATCGATAACTCGTCATCAATCATACAATATAAAATAGAAGTCACTAATAATTATGTGTTGAAAGAGAAAAGTAACAATCAAAAGGGAAAGTCAAGAATGGTTACATTACGAACATGAAAGATGACAAAAATCATCAGATCCTAAAAAATAATTGGTGAGATTATAGAGATCCTCCAGATACTTGGAAAAAACACACTTTATCGTATTTATAATGGGAATTTCTTTTCCCTTCTAGTGGTTTTCTTCCACACCACTTAAAACCCCAAAACATCATTCGTAAGTGCTCTTACAAATTCACCTTCTAGGGTGTTTTGTAAGTGCACTTACAAATTCACCTGATTTTGTACATTTTATTATTTTAGACGTTGACTTTGAAAAAAATCAGGTGAATTCGTAATTTCACTTACGAAACACCCTGGAATGTGAATTCACAACTGCACTTACGAAACACACTGGAAGGTGAATTCGTAAGTGCACTTACGAAACTTCCTTTGAATGTGTTAAAAGATGTTTAAAACTACATAGTTTTCATTATATTTGTTTTCACAAATTCATTTTCAGAAATTCAAATATGTAGCATTTTATTTGCAGAAATCAACAAATATCTTACGATGTGATGGAAAAGGGTCATAAATATGAAATTATATAAATTGTTCAGAAAGTAAGTACAATCAAATTATTACATCAAAGAATAAACTATAACACTATTGTGTATGCCTAATCCTAACTCCATGCGTCCTCCTCTGCCTGCGGCACTCCGATGCATCAGATGTCTCAGTGACAATCCTTTTCATCACGGCAATCGCCTCAAGATTGTCCGTATCGATAATCCTTGTATCCCAATATTTAATTACTTATTTCATTAAATAATTTCAAATATTTTTTGATTTAGTTTTGATGTTGCAAAGTGTTGAATTGAGTTGTGTTGATATTAGTCTGTTACGTTAATTGATTTAAGTTGTAGAAATAATATTATTAATAACATTAGAATTATATAAGACTACTTATTTATTGGGCTTAGTTGTTGTGTTGGTTGTAGAAAAAATGGGGTGTTGACTAGTATGCCCAATTAGACAATATAGTAAAGTAGAATATTATATTAGGTTTTTGAAATAAAAGAGAATATAAGTGGCAGTAGTGACATTGGGGTTTTGGAAGAGCAAGGGTTAAAAGAAGAGAATATGTAGAGTGCAATCAGAGGCCAAAAGTTAGATCGAACCAGAAACCGTTAGAGTGACCTTCAATCCAAGTTAAGGGTGGGGTTCAAACTCTATAACCGGGTTTATGATAAATTGTATGTCAGGTTAGGTTGTATGAATTTTGTCATGGATTAATTGTTGGTTCTATGATGTGTTGGTTTTATGAAATTGATTGATTGTGTTGGTTGTTGTTGTTGTGTTGAATCAATTGATATTGTTGTCTTTGTAAAACAAAAGTGTGTGTTTTTCTGATATAATTTTTTTGGAATCAAAGCTGATACACAAAAACAAAAACAAGGATTAGAAAAACTACGTTGAAGAAAATTGTGACGTCTGTCACAAGGAGCCCTGTCGAGCGTTAGGGAGTATGTATGTATGTATTCTGATCGGCACAAGGTGTATGGAGGGAGTATGTCGTTCGACATGCTTATGTAGGAGGCACCTATATTTTTGTTTTCTTTTTTCTTTGCCACGTAGGTAGTATATGATGAAAGGCATGATTTTATGATGAGAGACATAAGAGATTGGTGTAGGCACCTTTTGTTAGTTTTCTTTTCTTCCTGCCACGTAGTGAATGAATATAGGCATGGCTTAATTTTAATTGTGTAGCGGTATAATAAAACAAATATAGTATATTGGTAGTAGAGACTATAGTAGTACCAAAAATAGCAATTTTGTTAATTTTAGCGGAAGAAGCATATTAAGTAGCAGCAATAATAACAGAGTAGTGTGATTAATAACAAGAACATAATTTAGTAGCGTTTGAGATTTAGTATCAGTGAATCAAATAAATAGAAACAGTGGGAACTAGTAGTAATAATAGAGGTTGATGAAAATAGTATCGAATAGTAATATTAGTAGTTTTAACCGATATAATTGTTTAATCGAAATTAGTTGAAATTTGCAGAAATGATTCGTATATGGTTGTAGTTGTTTTTGGTTGGTTTGGTATATTGGAATTGTGTCGAGTATGTCGAATTTGCAAGAGACGTTGAATTGCGTTGAATTGTTGTGGTTTGTGGAAAAATTGAGTTGCAGGTCTTATGACCAACGTTGATAAGTTGTTTTGCAGTTGATGAATTTTTGTTATCGTTGTTGTATGACATTCATGTTACGTCGCATAGATCATATATTCTGTTAGAGCTGATGCTCGGTACGTTGGCCAGGATTGGCAAAATTATTACGTTGAAGGTTATACCTTGTTGATGCCTCGGATTTTGGCAGATTTTAACGTTGGGAGTTCTGCTCCATTGGTACCACACACATGTGCATTGTTTTGAGTTGCATCCGATGTCGCATAATTAAGTTGTTGTTGTATTGTTGAATTCTGATGAATTATGTTGTTTGAAGTGTTGATTTTATATGCCTTAATTCTAATATATCGTTTATCATACGCTTATTTACATTGGTTGATATCTCACCCTTTACTTGTTGGTCGTTGCCTTTATACTGGTAATGTGCAGGTAATGAAGAATGAATATTTAGTTGCTGTTAGTTCGAGGCAGTGTTATCTCTTTGATACGTAGCTCTCAGGGGGGTGAACGCATGTTTTGTTTTACTGTTGATTATTATTCCGCTGTTGAAGTTTTAAGTTGTTTTATCGAGAAGTTTGGTTGTTTTTAAAGTTGTTTGAGTTTTGATAAAGATGGTATGTTTTATTCTCAAAAGTTTAACGTTCTGAATCCGCTGCGTGGTTATCATAAAAGTGTATTTATGTTTAAAGACTAAACAACTTGTTGAGTTCATCTTACTGATTAAAGTGTTATGTATCTGGTATAAATGAAATTGCAGGTTGTGTTTTTAAGTTAAAAATGTGATATCCCAATTGTTGGTTGGAAATTTTATACTCTGATTTATTTATAATTACTGAGTAGAAATTGGGGTGTTACATTAGTCTTATCAGAGCGAGGTCGGTCCGTCCGACCAAAGTTGTTGAGTCGTAGTGTTGTTTAACAATTGAGTATTGTTAATTAGTTTTCTAAATGTTGTTTATGTTTTAGTGATAAGTTAAAATGGATGGAAGAAATGATGCTGCAATTTCTGCTACTTTGGAAGCAACGATCGATGCTTTGCAGAATCAGCCAAACACTAATGGGGATGTTGGATCTCGTAGCTTGGCAACCTTTCAGAGGGAGAATCTACCTACCTTCAAGGGTAAGTATGATCCTGATGGAGCACTGAGTTGGTTGAAAGAGATTTAGAGGATCTTCCGTGTGATGGACTGCACTTTAGTGCATAAGACTCATTATGGGACTCATATGCTAGCGGTCGAAGCTGATGACTGGTGGCTAGAGACTCGTCAGAGGTTGGATTCTGCAGGTGAGGAGATCACTTGGGTTGTGTTCCGTAGAGAGTTTTTGAGGAAGTATTATCCTGAAGATGTTCGGGGTAAGAAGGAAGTTGATTTCCTTGATCTGAAGCAAGGAAATATGTCAATTATTGAGTATGCTACAAAGTTTGTGGAGTTGACTAATTTCTATCTGCACTGTAGCGAGGCGATTGCTGAATTCTCGAAGTGCATCAAGTTTGAGAACGAGTTGCACTAAAAGATCAAGAAAGCAGTTGGATACTAGAAGGTTCTTGTTTTTTATGATTTAGTTGATAGTTGTAGGATTTATGAGGAGGATAACAATGCGCACTACAAGATCGTTAGTGAGAAGAGGAGAAAGCACCATCAGAGTCGTAAGCCATACAATTCTCCAACTGGTAGAGGTAAGCAAAAAGTTGTTGAGGGACATTGAACTAGTGGGGGAGATGCTCCTGCTAGTGTGACTTGTTTCAAATATGGGAGACATGGTCATAAGAGTAATGTGTGCACTACCAAGGTGAAGACGTGTTTTCGTTGTGGTAAGAATGGACATGCAATGTCTGAATGTAAGCATAAATACATGATTTGTTTCAACTATGGAGAAGAAGGACACCTTAGTAGTCAGTGTCAGAAGCCAAAGAAGGCACAAGCTAGTGGGAAAGTGTTCGCGTTGGCTGGGACTCAGACAACTAATGAGGACAAACTCATCAGAGGTACATGCTTCATTAATAGTATTATTTTAATTAATATTATTGATATGGGTGCTACTCATTGCTTTATTGTTGCTGATTGTGTTGAAAGATTGGGCCTTATGTTGTCTTCTATGAATGGAGAGATGGTTGTCGAGATTCTGGCTAAGGGATCGGTGACTACTTCTCTTGTGTTTTTGAAATGTCCTTTGTCGATCTTCAATAGGGACTTTACTGTTGATCTAGTATGTCTACCGTTAAGCAGGATGGATGTAATTTTAAGTATGAACTGGTTAGAATATAACCATGTTCATATTAATTGGTATAGCAAATCTCTGAAGTTTTCTTCTCTTGAATAGGAGGAAGCTGGTTTGTTGACTGTCATACAACTGAAGAAGTTGATGCTAGGTGAAGCTCAGGTGTTCTTATTGACAACATCGTTATCTGCTGAGAACCAAGCTATAATTGAGGAGTTGCAGGTGGTGCGTGAATTTCCTGAAGTTTTCCCTGATGAAATTCCTGATGTACTGTCGGAAAAAGAAGTTAAATTTGCTATTGATCTTGTACCTGATACTAGACCTGTTTCTATGGCATTATACAAGATGTCTGCTTCTGAATTGTCAGAATTAAAGAAACAATTGGAAGATTTGCTAGAGAAGAAGTTTGTAAGGACAAGTGTATCACCGTGGGGAGCTCCAATGTTGCTAGTAAAGAAGAAAGATAGAAGTATTAGGCTTTGTGTTGATTATAGACAGTTGAACAAGGTGACGATTAAGAACAAATATCCGCTTCCAAGAATAGACGATTTGATGGATCAATTGGTGGATGCTCGTGTGTTTAGTAAAATTGATTTGAGGTTGGGTTACCATCAGATTAAAGTGAAGGGTGAGGATATCCAGAAAATGGATTTCAGAACACGTTATGGACACTACGAGTATTCAGTGATGCTTTTCGGTGTTACCAATGCACCGAGAGTCTTCATGGAGTGCATGAACCATATCTTTCATACTTATTTGGATCGGTTTATGGTGGTGTTCATTGATGATATTTTGATTTACTCAAAATTAGAAGAAGAGCATGCAGAACATTTAAGGGTAGTATTGCAAGTGTTGAAAGAAAGAAAGTTGTAAGTGAAGCTTTCTAAATGTGATTTTTGGTCAAACAAAGTGATTTTTCTTGGTCATGTCATATCTGGTAATGACATTGTTGTGGATCAATCTAAAGTAGATGTTGTGTTGCAATGGGAAACTCCAAAGTCAGTGGTCAAGATTAAAAGCTTTTTGGGATTGGTTGGTTATTGCAGAAGGTTTATCGAAGGTTTTTCCAAGTTGGCACTTACGTTAACTTAATTGACTTGTAAAGGTAAAGCTTTTGTGTGGTACGTTCAATGTGAAGATAGTTTTACCGAACTGAAGAAAAGTTTGACCCCAAATAGTACAACCTATTTCTTCTACTACAGCTCTGGCGTCTTTTAGTGAGGCCATCTTCGGTGGAACTCTATTAACCTTAGGAGTGACAGGAGGGTCAGAAGGCATGACTCTTGGAACTACTTCAAAAGCTTGACATGGAGTTTAGGTAAATTCACCTTCCACTTCGATGTATCGGAATGACTGCAGATGACTTACCATCTATTCTTCTTCTTAGCAAACGATAACAATCTTCCCCTTCACTGGGTATTTCAACTTCTGGTGTAAGGTAAAGGTAACAGCACCTACCTCATGTATCCAAGGGCGTCCGATTAGGCAAGAACAAGTTGGACGAATGTCCATCACAAAGAAAGTAGAGTAAAATGTCTGGAACCAACTTTGATGGGCAGGTTAAGCTCTCCAAGTACTGTTCTCTTCGAACCATCAAAAGCTCTTACGATTATTGTAACACCCCATTTCTACCCAAGGTTTTATATGCAAATCAGAGTAATTTAAAATTTCATCAATTCAATACTGAGGCATCACACCTTCCAAAACCAAATCACTTTAAACAGTTTGCTTTAAAGTATAAATCTCGGATACATAGCATCGTCGGAAATCATAAATTGATTCATAAAAATTAAAACATCTTCTTAATTAAACTTCCTTAACAAATCATATTTTCATAAAGTATGATTCTTATTCACAAAAGGAATAACAACAAAAGAACAACAACAAGACAACATAAATATTCCCCCCGAGTGCTACGTATCAGAGCGACGCCGACTTGACTAACAGCAGCTATAAATTTCGTCTTCATAACCTGCACGTTACCAATATAAAGGTAACGGCGAAACAAGTAAAGGGTGAGATACTCCAAAACATATAATTAAAGGGATGATAAAATATATATATATATATATATATATATATATATATATATGTATATATATATATATAGTTTTGGAATTATAAGGGTATAGATTAATAAGTGCAATTCCAACACATATCCAAAACTCACATACTCTTATCGTTATTCTAATGTGTATAATCTACACTTTATCGCCATAACCTCATCACAACAACACATAAACTTCCATCACCACGAAATCATCGCAAGTTAATACGTCACTAATCAACACGACAATCATAAACAACAACATCAAACAACAACATCAAACAATGCTAATAACATAAGCAACATAAATAAAATCATCACAAATTGGCTAAAGCCCATCGTCGCTTTAGGCATAAAAGCCCATCGTCACAAACATCATCACATCATATTTGCATTAAGCATTTCATCAAAGTTAAATCATCACAAAACTCATCATTTATATTCATGAAACTATCAAGTCATATTCATTTCGTGTTCATCATAAAGAACATCACCAAACAAAGCATCATATATCATCGCAATTCAACATCATCCATCAATTAAAACCCACGCCAAACAACTCAAACATAAACATAACCGACTCCATGAGACACGACTATGTTATGCATGTGGTACCCGTCGCTTTGTCCATAATTAGGAACACTTGGCATAAAGCCCATCGTCGCTTGGAATAAAAGCCTCGTCGCTTGGCATAAAAGCCCTCGTCGCCAATGCAATGTATGTGACTCAACAATAAAACAACACAACAAAAACATCATCATCGCTCATCAAGATTGGCATAAAGCCCACATCGCGATAATTTATCCACATCAAGATAAATATATCATCGCATCATATTTGCATTATGCAAAACATCACCAATAATTCATCATCATCAAAAATCATGCATTCACAAATCGGAAGCATTTATTAACAACATCAATATAATCATCACATCATCATGTACAAAGACATATATCCTTACATCGCATATCATCAAGTATTCATTGATAAATACATTGTCGCATACATCATGTTTAATCACACCACATCATTATCAATTCATTCACTAAATTCCAAATACGGAAAAATAGTCAAACACCTATAATCGTCGCGAAAGCTATTCCTAATAATCGGCATTAATCATAATCGTCATTAATCATAATCGTCAACCTCACAATCGGATTGTCCCTACGTGTCTTAACTCGACTAAAACGCAATCCGATTCAATTTAACCATAATTAGGCCTATTTCGGGTAGTTTTGTAAAAACTCGTAATTTCGAAAAACTAACCTCACCACTACGTTCTACACGTCGAACTTAGCTAGCACGTCAATTTTCGTTGAATTCGGAGCAACTTGCTCCGTTGTCGAATTAACCGAAATGGGAAAATCGGAACATAATCGGGTTCCAAATTTAATCGGCTAACTTATGTCCTAATTATATTTTATTAATACTAACTAGTAGTATGTTGAATTAGGAAATTAAAAAAGTTAGGGAAAATTATGCGACGATTGAAAACCAACACACGCTTAAAATGGGAATTTCGTTGCATTCCCCACCTAAAGGAGACAAAAGCCCTAGGGGCCCTAAGGGGAGGGTGGAGCCTAGGGGCTTGGGAAGGTCGCCCTTGAGCTGGGGTGGGCGCCTCCAAGTCCATCTTCATCCTTCGCCATTTTTTCCTGTTTGTGTTATTTTCCGGTTTTTTTTTTTTTTACAGTTTCTTCATTTTATAACTTCCATTTTTAATACTTCTAGTTATTTCAAGCTAGTACCAAAACACCCACAAATCATACTCCTAACTCAAACTTTCTAAATCATTTCAACCATCAACCAACCAAAACTCATAAATCATCCTATCAATTTTTTCCCCAAATCCAAAATATAACTATCAAACCCTAACCATATGAGATAGAGAAATCAAACCCCTTACCTCACAAGCTTGGATGATTCTTGATGATCCTACAACCCAACCTTTCTCTTCTCTTGCTCCTCCTCTTCTTCTTCCCAAAACCCTCTCTTTTCCTCCAAGTTTCTATTTTGGTTTTTATGGTGTTATGTTGGAAAGAAAAACAAGGAAAGTGTTTTTATGATATTCTTACTAGTAAACTAAGGTGTAAATCCAATCCTTCCTAATTAATACTCACACCTATAATTTATTTAATTAATTAACACACTAATAATATCTAATAATATTATTAACTCAATCAATTAAAATAATTCCGGGGAATTAAATATCGGTCCGAATAATATTTTACCGAACCGAATGAAATAAAAACTGGACCGAACGAAACGTCGCCAAATATATTATTAGACATATTGATAATATAAATATTCTCATCGCAAAATAAATATCGATCAGTAATTCGAAAATATTAATATAATATAATATTAATTAAAACCGACGTTACAATTATGTCACTGGGTTTCATGACCACTTCTTTAGCATCAAGTCGGTCGAGAGCACTCTTTGGCAGGACATTCAGAGTAGAGCCAGTATCCACCAATACGTGAGACAGAGTAATTCCCCTACACCCTATAGAAATGTGCAAGGCTTTGTTATGTTTCCTTCCGGGAGGAGTTAAATCAGCATCCGAAAAGCCTAAACCATTGTCTGCGGTCAGGCTAGCAATACAACTTTCGAATTAGTCAGCAGAAGTGTCTTGCAGTATGTGAGCATTCTTTAGAAACTTCACCAAGGCTTTAGTATGAGCCTCAGAGCACAATAACAAAGATAACATTGAAATCTCGGACGGGGTTTATCCTAACTGCTCCACTACATTGTAGTCGCTCTTCTTAATGATCTTCAGAATTTCCTCAATTTCTTGCTTGGAGGTATCTTCAGCAACTCCCCTTGGTATTTCCGTCTGAGCAGGTTGAGTCACTTTCTCTTTCCCTTGAGCCTCAGGATTGGTTCAATAGCAGGAACGTGAACTGGTGTAGTAGTATCCTTTGGAGGAGAGATATCTAGAGAAAACACTCTTTTGGTTATAGTTACTTTGCTTGATCCGGTGATATTGTCGACATCAAGACTGGTAGCTTCAACTATACTTTCTTTAATGGTTAATGGCTCTTGTTTGACGCCATAATAATAGACTTCGGCTCCATAATTCCAAGTTATAGCTTTGTCAGAGGAATATGCAACTGATCTGGGTGAGGTAATGATTAGAGGTGCCACTCTAGGTGCAAGATCGGAAGAGGTGATCCTTATTGTGTTCACATCATCATATTCTTTGAGATAGTCATCGTCTCCCCATCCGGTTTCCTTGATGTCTTCAATTTCAATCTTGTAGCTCTCAGGGGCGGTATATTTCACCATGAAATCAAACTTCCCACTTGGCTGTCCCAAGGTATCCCTGACTTCTGGTACGACTTCGATTACATCTTCGATCCTCAGGCTTTTGGAAACATCTTCGCACAAACTTTCCACAGAAGGAGTTTTCAAGAATAGTACTTATCGGTTGTCTATCAGGCGCTTTACACGTTTCTTCAACTAGGCACATCCATCGGGTTCAGATGCACAGTAACTGCAATTGTCAAAACATCCTGGAAATAAGAAATCTTATAGCAAATTCTTTTTGACAGTCATCAAAGGAATAGTCAATTCGTCTACAGCAAAGACATACGAGTCGTTGTCAATGGCATTGGTACTCTTGCCATGATCAGGTATAGGTGCGTTGATCATATTCGGAGTTTCGACAGTAGGGTCGAATTCAATTTCCTGGGTTTCAATCATGTCTTGGATCTTGTTCTTTAGAGCCCAACAATTGTTGGTGTCGTGCCCTGGGCTATTGGAGTGGTATGTACAACTTGCATTAGGATTGTATTTCGGAGAAGAAGTGTTGACGTGCTGAGGAGGATCCCTCAAAGTAATTAGCTCTTCTTTCAACATGAGTTTTAGTGCTTGAGACAATGGCATGTTGATCTTTGTAAACTGTCTTCGCGGTGCGCTCTGCCTACACGCGTTGTCTTGTTGAGGTTGCACTGGCGTAGGATTGGATATCAGGACTTCCCCCACATATTGATGGAAATCACCTTTGTCGCGGTTCTTCTAACCATACACAACATTGGCTTCTTTCTTCCCACCAATAGTTCTCTTCGCAGCATTTGAAGATGTTTCGACTTGAATCTTTCCGCTCTTGATTCCAGCTTCAATACGTTCACCTGTCAATATCAACTCGGTGAATCCGGCTAAAGAGTTTCCAATCAGATGATTGAAGAATGGGCCTATCAGCATTCCCATGAACATGTCAACCAATTCTCTAGACAAAGGTGGCTGGACACTGCCTACTAGATCTCTCCATTTCTGGGCGTACTCTTTGAACTTCTCATCACGACCCATGGACATATTATGTAGTTGCATATGGGTTGTTCTAATTCAGCATTGTACTGGTATTGTTTATAGAAATCATCTTCCAAATCATTCCAGGTATGAATGTGAGTATTCTCAAGCTGATAGTATCATTCTAACTGTGCTCCAGATAGACTTTCTCGAAAGAAATGCATCTACAACTTTTTGTCAGTAGTGTGGGGTTGAATCTTTTGAACATAGGACTTCAGATGAGGCTTTGGACAAGAAATACCATCGTACTTAGAAAAAGTAGGAACTTTGAACTTGCGAGGAATGACCACTCCAGGAACCAGGCTTAAATCATCAAAATTCAACCCCAACATTTTTAGATTTTCCACAGCATTCAAACGGTCTTCAAGTTGCTTATACTTCTCGTTGTCAGGAGGATATTGCTCGCTCATATAGTCTTCTTCCTCTTCTTCTTGAGAACAATGGTGGCTTACTTCATCGACCCTGACGCTTCCCTCAGTTTCGCCACTCTTTTCTAAGAATTCAAGCTATCTGACTACCTTGATTGGACCTCTGTGTTTTCTTCCCTGGTTGATAATGCCATCAATCTTCTTCTTTTTGGCGATGAGCTTCTTCAGATCTTTCTAACCTTGGGCCAAGTTGGTGAAAATCTCTTGGAACTGAGCGTTCTGAGCCTGGAGATCATTGACGGTTTGTTCGAAAACCGTTTTTGCTAAAATAAACAGCGAAAGAATAAGAAAACCGGTCTTCATAGTATCTGTTATGAAATGTTATGCTATGATATGCAATGTTATGTAATGTAATACTTTCAAGGACCTTAGGAATTTAAATTTTGTAAACAAGCAAAAACAAACTTTTTATTACTCTGATTAGCAATACAAAAAGAAAGTTCAAGTACAAAAATAAAATTCCTAATGCTTAGGCCTCTCATGGACGCTTCCTCTTTGTATTGACATAGGTATTAATACTCTGTTCCTCGTGAAGCTGCTTTGTCAGCTCCAATACTCTTTTCTCGCTTGCATAGAACTGAGCTTCGGATGTATCCCTTTCTTCTTTGAGTTGAATCCAGGATTTCTTCAATTCTTCAAAATCAGTAGGCATGTCTGGATGAAGAATGGTGTAAGATTCATCTCCTTAGGCAATAGGTTCCATAATTATTGGTAGGATAGCAACATATGGCATCATGAGATTTTGAGTGCGAGCTCGCACCCATTTGAGTTAAGGTTCCCAAGGAATGGAATTTTTATGTCCCAAGGTCTTGGTATCAGTTTTATTCACCATGCCCCAAGCATGCTCAAATCTTCGACGGTAATCTTGGAGATCATCGTCGTAGTCAAACATAATGCCTTGAATAAGTATATCATAAGAACCATCTCTTCGAGCATAACTAAACTAATGTGGCGCTAAGCAAGGGTTGTAAGTAATACCTCCCCTTATGCCAACGAGTGGTACATTAGGGAATTCTCCACAACGCTCAATGAAAGTAAAGTCCTTTGGAGATTAGAGACACCAATGGATATCTAAATGAGAGAGTGACATCAACCTTTGAGACCATTTCAAATCTTGTTCATTCTTCATTAGTGATCGAGGAAGGTGTCAAATAAACCACCTAGATAATAACGATATGCAACACATGAGAGTCTCTTGTCTCTTCATAGTACAAGTGTAAAGAGAATGCAAAATATCTCCGAGCAAAGTAGGCACATGATTATGAGTGAGGAAAATCTTGATGGCGTTCACGTCTATGAATTGATCTGGATTAGGAAATAGCACCAAACCATAGATTAGCAAGGACAAAATGTCTTCAAAAGAGTGGAAACTCATAGCCTTTAAGAATTCTCGAGCTTTCTTTATTAGAAACTTAGCAAGCAAACCCTTAACTCCACTTCTTGTCTCCCAATTGTCTTCAATGTCTGACCGATTTAGATGTAATGGTGATGCAATGTCTTTAAACCTTAGAACTTTTTCTGAATTGGTGAAAGGTATCTGATCAAGAATGGGTATCCCAAGTAGCTTAGAGAACTCTTCCATTGTAGGTACCAACTGATAGTCTCGGAAGGTAAAGCAATGATGCTTCGGATCAATGAACTGGAATACGATGCTCATCATATCTTCTTCAAAACTGGAGGTAACCAAGTCGAGTAGATAACTATTTCTTTTAATGAACTGAGCGTGATCAGGAATTTGTGAGACTAACTCCTTGAGTTGAGAAGATATACCCACAAAGTTGATTCAGATTGTCTTCCTAGAAGCCATAACCCTACAACACAAAGCCAAAGTAAATCCCTAGGTCCTTGAAATGGTTAGAAATGTTATGATGATATGATGTTATGATGTCATGATGTCATGTTTGAATAGAAAGCACAAGCAATTCACACAATAGCCCCAGGTTTAAGGCTTGCATGAGGTATAGGTGTCTACCCTACCGGAGTTTAAGTTGGTTCAACCTGTCCTACAATAGTAACCGGGTTCTAGGAATCTCATATCAGAGATCTTTCTCGCAGGCTTTATTTCAATACGGCTACCAACTGGTCGACTGAAACATCCCACAAGTTGCATCTCAATGAGCATATCATCGAGTATCAACCAACCTCAGTCTGCACCGAAGCCGACTATCTCACTACCTTCTAATGGCTAAGATGGGTCAATTAGGGTTCTAAAAGTTTAGTTAATGCTTGATGACACCACACAGACGCCAAATATTTCTTCAACTGAACATGAGGAACATCAGGACATCCAAAGTGTCGCACTAACCATAGCCATCATTTTAACCGTTTCGGTCTACGCTGGACAGTCGCGATGATCTATTTTTACTTACCTAAGGAAACCTGGATCCGGGTGTAGGATCCCCCACAAATATAATACCCAAGCAACCCTTAAAAACAAAGCTTACAAAGCAAACAAAAAGAAATAAAAGGGATCTATAGCCCTAAGGTAACCTCTCTTTAGGTAGTTTCCCCGACAGAGTCGCCAGTTCTGTAAAACGGTGGGAGAGCTGACTTGTTTGTTTTGCATTTTATCACAAATGTTGCGGATAGCAAGAGTCATTTCTGACTTTTCTTTTATCCAATAAAGGGAAGGTGAAAATAACAGGAAAAGACCTTCGTTAGATTCTGAATACGGGAGGTAATCATGAAAAGGGAAGGTATTAGCACCCTTTCTATCCGTAGTTATCTATGGGCTCTTAATTTCTTATCTCACTTTTGAAAACTTGCTTTCTGTGTTTGTGTGGTTGGAAAAGTATTTTTGAAAAGTATTTGAAAAATATTTCGCTTTGACTTCGTAATGATTCTCGTTGGAATGTATACGAAGTGTTTGGAAATATTTGTTTGGAAAATGTTTAACTTTGTAATGATTCTCGCTGGAATGTATACAAAGTGTTTGTTTGAAAGATAGTTTAGATATAAGTGTGAGGTGTGAAAAGTATTTTGATTGATTAGAGAAAGCAATTGAGTCTTCTTTACCTACTCAGAATGATCATTTTCTTGTTATTTTACTTCTCCTTTAGGACAACGCTATCCATACCATTAGTAGGTAGGTAACTCTATCCGTTGGATGTGAAGGGACAATCGTAGGGTCATCGTATGGTCATTGAAGACAACATTGTAAAGATACCTTAGCAATTCGAAGGGACGATCATCACTTATTCGTAGGCAACAATCGAGGGAAGAGATCATATATTCGTAGGCAACATCGAGGGTCATCGAGGGACTATAATCTTTGTGATGATTTAACTGAGGGACTTTGCTAATGGTATCCCTACGTTCGAGGGACATTACCATTGTATTCGAAAGGCAACAAGCGAAGATACCCTAAGGGGGTGCAAGTGTGATAGAGTGTGTTAAGTTCAGATATTTATCTTCGAATTAGGGTTATCCTAAGATTGATTTTAATCTTACCATACAAACCCTAGTTATCATACATCTAAGCAGTTAAATATTTGCAGAAAAATAAAGTGCAGAAAGTAAATGCGAAAAATAAACTTACGCTATTACAAGGCTTTGGGGCAGATACATAATATAGGTGCGGAAAGTAAAGGCTGAAAATAAATCTACGCTATTACAAATTTTTTTTTGCAACCTATACAACAGTTTCTAAAATTTAAAGTGCGAAATAGTAAATAAATAATAGAAAAAAATGTTAGTAAAATGTTTTAATGTTAGTAGAAGATATTTTAGGGTTAGTGAACCTAATTACTAGAAAGAAAGAAATATTTTTTTGGATTGATTTTAATTAGGAAAATAAATTAAAAGTTAATTTTAATGGTTAATTAACAATTAATTAAATAAAAGAAAAATAAAATAAAATATTTTTTTATGTCAAAAATTAAATAAATATTTTTCTAACCTAATTCTAAAAATAAAATAAAATATGAAAAATAGGTTAGTTTTGCAAAGTAGTAAAAATAAGGTGGGGTGCCAGGGATCAAACCCCGGACCCTGGGGTCATCAACGCGCACGCCTTTACCATCTGAGCTGGATATGCAAGCTGTTTAAACAATGAAGCAATAATAATATAAGAGAACATGATTTCTGAAAATATTTTAAAATGAGAAACGCTCGCAGGGGCTTCGTCCCCAAATTCAAATTACTGTAAATGTTACCCACGACTTTTTCATGGGTAAGGGCTATACCGACAGTGCTCGTCTGTAGCTACATCCCTGCAATTTTCAGAAATTCAGTATAAGCAATAAAAAATCATGGTGAGGGCATGAATCGATCCAGTTTGACCTCGTGAGCACGATGGTATCACTAGTTTCCTCCAATTTTACCTATTCTCAGAACCCCCAAATTGGAGTTTATGAACCCTAACAATGGTGGTTCTTCGTTCCTGCACTTAAGCTTAAATCAAACCATCCAGATAGCTTGGAAACAACATTCTAAGAATGAATATACAATCGAAACAGGTTAAATATGCGTATATGATCAAAATCGAATTTGAAAAATATGAGTGCAAACCGTGATTCTGAAATCTAGTTTCAAGAGCTTTTGATTGCTTGTGAATGGCTAGAATCAATCAGAGGACACCAAGGAACATGATGAAATTCTTGGAACGGCCTGAAACGATCCAAAACTCTGGATGCTAATTGCTTGCAAGTCACGGATATTTTGAGCTTTGTTTAGGGTTCTTGCCTACAAATTCTCGTCCCCTTATGATCTGAACATGTTAAGTACTTATAGAGGATGCAAAATAGGTCAAGAGATGTGAAGAAAATATATTGCATTGAATGGGAAATATTTTATTTTTCAATCTTTCAAATTTGCATCCAAAGCTTCCAATTTTGTATCAATCTCATGCCAATCAAATATCTTCAAAATTGACTGCTCTTATTGAGTATCTTGAACTTCAACAATGCTGAATAATAGGCCTTGCACTTATTGATTTGATTTTTGCATTTTATTTTAATTAAAATTGGATTTAAATGAATAAATTCCAAAATAAGTTAAATAAAATAAAGGGAGGCGTGCAAATGGACTTAGGAGTCATGGATGATCTTAGGAACAAGTTTGGATCACAAAAACCTAGGCCCATTTAGAAGAAATTTGATTTTGTTAAGTATTTCTCTTCATGCACTTCTTCAAATTTCCCAAACTTGCACAAGTTGTATCTTGCTCAATTTTCAACATTTTGAAGTGTTCTTGGAATTTTTAGAAAGCTTGAGATGTCCTCTAAACACTCACTTTGGTTTCTGTTGTAGGATTAGTCCACGAACAAGTATTTTTAATTATCGTATCCACAGGGATTGGTGTTGTATCGTAGTCTTTCAATAGTAAAGCGTATTTTAAGATTAAGTAACACAAGGGTTTGTTTTCTACACTACTAGTATCATGAGTTTCAAGCAAACAACTTTAAAATCCTTTTCAAAGAGAGTTATGTTTGGATTCAAGAGAGTTTGGGTTTGTTTTCAAATGATGGAAGCATGTCAAGATTAGTTTCATTAACCTAATTTCATATATATTCTATTAACCAAGTGATGAACTAGTTGATGATTGCTATAAATACGTATCCTCTCAATCTTGTTGATTTCTCACCAAGAGTGTGAGTTTTATCATGTAAACCTTTGAATTATTTCTCACCACAACTATTGATATGATAAACATGAAGTTCAATACTTGTAAACACTAACTCACAAACCTATTTATAGCATTTGTTCATTAGTGGATGAATATCCTAGGTCAACTTTGAAGCATCCTTTTTCAATCATGATTCAAAGCATAAAAAGATAGAAGAACAAAGATATTCAACATATATAAATCATCAACCATGTTCATACACAAGGAGATTAAAATAAATACATACTAGTTAGGTCAACTACCTCTAATCTTGACACAAAAAGAGCTTAGCTACTCATTTTCATGGTTGCTTTGCTTACAAGATTGTTGGAGAAGATGAACATAGAAGAAGAGTCAAGAAGAACAATGTTTTTTGTTTTATATTTTCTATGCCCTAAATTTACAACAATGATGAATAATGAAGAAGAAGTGATGTCCCCTTTTTTAGCACAGCAAAATCCAGCTGGAAAAACAGAGAGTTGGTGGGCTAAAAAGGTGAAAGCATGGGTCTGTCCTTTTTCTGATTTTCGCAGACCGCGCTAAGCCCGGTTACCTGCGCTAAGCGCACTCATGCTGTAACCGCGCTGAGCGCGACCTGAAGCATGCTTCTTATTCCAAAAATTCCTTCAAAAAGAAACATTCCAACAGCTCTTCAAGTCTCCTTGAATCCAAGCTTGAGGGAATCAATATTAAAAACCTACAATTTAAATGTAAACTAAGTTAAATAATATATTATAAACAAAAACTAAATAGAAACATAATTAAACCAAAATACTTTACTAAATACTACTAATTAATTAAAAGACATTGTAAAGGACCACAAAATCATGTACAAAATATCCACAATTTGGTCCTTAACAACTATCCCCAACTTACTTCTTTGTTTGTCCTCAAACAAAAGTCAAAAACTCACAAAGCAAGAAGAATCAAAATGTAAGCATGTGACTCAACACAAGAAGGATGGTTCAAACTCAACATACCCGGCATAGATACACATTAATTGCTTCTTCGAAACACAACATGGATATGAATTAAGTTCTAAACACAATATATCGATACATGTAGACAAAACAAAAGACATGTTCACACTTGAATCACCTAAATATTTCTTCAATATACCTTGAAGAACAAAATGCAATATTTACAAAGGACTAAACACTCTCACTGATAGTCATGCACATCCAGAATAATTCATGCATTCATCAAAACAAGTTAAATGAACAAAATGGAAACAAAGATCACTAAGGACTTTCAAGGGTTGTAACTTGGCTTGGGTTAAAAACAAGGGATATTTAAGTACAAAGCCATTGAAACAAATTTGGGCAAAGATGATGAAGAGCATTTCACAAAATCATTCCCCATTTCCTATTATTAATCACAACCACTTTTCTATTTTTCACACAATGATCCTTCTTTTTCTTTTCTTTTTCTATTCATATACATATATATATTTTTTCTTTTCTTTATATTTTTTTCTTTTTTGATCATTGTGTTATCAATTCAATGTTCTTTTTGATCAACCTCCCCAACTTGAATTTATCAATCCTTTTTATTTAAGAACATGCTCTTCAAAGGGTTAATCAACAATAGGGTTGGTAATCACAAATAAGAAAAATTTATAGAATGAATCATCATTGAATTTTCATAGATTATCAACAACTATTAAGTGGCCTACTTAACAATTAGTTGATTTGATAGATTCATTCCACAAATTCAATTTTTAAGCTCAAAAGGGTTCACAAAGATTCACTCACTCACGGTTAGTTGAAGCCCTTTTGGAATTGATGGTTTTTCTCATAGTGCACAAAAAATTGCCTTGATCCTCTCTAAGTTTCCACAATGTCAAAAACAAATTAAGATTAAACATGAATCGTACGAGTTAACATAACTACTAGACACTCAATATTTGGTATAAGGTGGAAAGCTTCTCACCTTTGTGGTTTAAGTCCTAATGATTCGAATGTGAACACAAATTTTTTATGTACATGCTAAGATATTTTGCATAAAGCACAAATTTCATAGACATGTTAATATTCTACAAAACGATTAAAAATGTACCTTAATTGTGGATCGAGTTGAGAATTATATCATCACCATCACTTGTGGTGAAACACACTTACTTGCTTTCGAGTACCGTTGAAAAATCGGGACAAACCAAAAGAAGTACAATTTAAATTAAATAACATATAATCTTAAAATAAAATAAAGCAAAATAAATAAAAAAGGACACCCCAAAATGGTGTTTCAAAATAAAAATAGTACTTAGGCACTTTGCCTACAAAATGGAACTTTGGAATTACAAGCACATCCTAAAAAGGATGGCAACCAACAAAATTCACTAATTCTAAAAGAAACTAAAACAAAAACAAAAACTAAAAACTAAAAAGTAATAAAATAAAAACAAAGGAAATAAAAGAAAATCAATCTGAAGCCTTCAGGATGGAATCTCCCGGAGTATCAGAACCAGAGCCAGAGTCACCATCATCATCCACTTCTTCCTCATCACCATCAGCATCTGCTACCTCCTCCTCTACATTTGGCCCGACCCCGGGCCAACTGGCATAAGCACTCAACTACTGGCTCGTACGAGTGAAATGATCCACTCCCGGCTCTCTAATCTGCAACGCCAGTTTCTCCATACTCTCATGCATGAACATAAATGCTCGCTGATGAGCAAAATGCATTTGCCGGTTCCATTCTTCTCCTAGACCGGCTTGAGGAAGTGCAACAGCTACAGGAACAGCTCGAGCTGCAGGGTTATCATCAGAGGCCCTACAATAGCGGTCACAATAACCATCATCAATGACCCCGTTTATCGTGAGGTGCCCAACAGCAGGAAAAACAACCCTCGCCCTCTTAAGAAGTCCCATGAACACACCAGGATAAGTAAGGGCACATTTTACACGCTCCCCCTGGAGGTATAGCTTAATGCGACCCTTTTCAGATCATTTGCAATCAACCGGCCAAAGTCGATCTGTGCTTCATCGAGCATGTAGGATATGAGGCTGGCGATTTCCATGGGTATTGAGGAGGTGTGGCTTCGTGGTCGCAAGTTCTACAAGACCACACACATGAGAACTCGGACGTCGGTTTTGAGGCTGGACCGATTAAACTTCAGAGGTTGGCTAGCTCGGTTAAGTTCATATGAATGCCCGGGTAAACAGATTTTCCTCCTCAACATTTCAAAATCCAAATTACCACGAGCCAGGTGCTCATGGTAAATATCCAAATCTTCTTCTGAGGCTGTCCAATTGATTCCCAAAAAACTGTTAATGGCGGCGAGAGAAAGCAATTTCCCAACTAGGGAGGTGAACTGAAAATCACGCCCCTCCGAGGGAATAGCATTAGCATAGAATTCCCGCACCAACTCAACGTTAACCTTGGATTGGGGCTCACATAGAACAACCAATCCATAGTTGTCCAATATAGCGTCTAGGCCAGAGTAGTGTCCACGGTCACTCAGGCGAATGATTCTCTCAGACCATATATTCCGCTCCTCAAGCTCTTTGTACCTTGCCTCTTGAGCAAGCCCCAGAAATCGAGTGCCATCAAAAGAACTAGGTCTTGAGGACCCAGCACCGGCGGACGAAACTCTTTGACGTTTAGGAGCCATCTGAAAACAACACAAAAATCAACAAAATGTGACACCGAGATGCCCGTTAGAACTAAATCATGCAAGTAGCAGTGGAAATTAACCAACCAAAACATCAAGATTAAACTGGAAAGGCAAAACACAGCAGGAAATTTTTTTCAGGATGTTGCAGACCACGCTAAGCGCGCTCTGCGATTTCCAGAAAAAAAATGCAAAAACAGAAATATGCCCAGGAAACTATGCCTATCAAGGACGAAATTCCTAAACTAATCATCATGTACAATCACAACAACCTAATTCTAAAAGAAAAATCCTAAATTTCAAAACCTAAATCCTAAATCCTAACATGCAAAGGGTAAAACTATGAAATTAAAGAGGGAAAATAAGAAAAGAACAAACCTTGATGCTTGGGTTAGTGAATTGACACAAGAAATTGCAAGAAATTGTTGATTTTGGTTGGAGGGTTTTGGGATTTTCTTGAGAGGAAAGTAGAAAGTGATAATGGTGAAAAAGGGTGAAAGAAAACCCTAACTTAAGTAAAAACGAACTAGGCCAACTATTGGGCATGGGTAAACTAGTTTTTGAATTTTTTTAAAATACGAGACGCGCGCCCTACAGCTAAGCGAAATATTTACTGATGGGCCAAAAGGCGCTTAGCTGAAATTTTAAAAAATTGAAAAACAGAAAATTTACTTAAGAGTCATAGCAAAATGAGTGCAACATAAATACTTACAATGTTGGGGTTCCTCCTAACAAGCGCTTTGTTTAACATCGGTAGAGCTCGACGGTTCATGATGATCAAGGATCATCAAAATAAGATGCGACAATGTTTCGGCTGACCTCTCCGCCAACATACCTCTTCAACCGTTGTCCATTCACCGTCCATTCACTCTTACCCTCGGGATCTTGCAAAACAACTGCTCCATAGTCGTTCACATCCTTGATTACAAAAGGACCGGACCACTTCGTCTTAAGTTTTCCCGGAAAAAGTCTCATCCGAGAATTAAACAAAAGGACGCTTTGGCCCGGTTGAAATTCTTTATGCTTGATCTTTTTATCATGAAACACTTTCACCTTTGCCTTGTATTTTCTGTTTGAATGGTATGCTCCGTCTCTCAATTCATCCAACTCCACGAGTTGTTCTTTCCTTTTGTCACCCGCCATAGAAGAATCAAAATTCAAGAATCTGAGAGCCCATAGAGCTTTGTGTTCCATTTCAACTGGAAGGTGACAAGTCTTTCCATATACAACCTGAAAGGGGGTTAGTCCAATAGGAGCTTTATAGGCGGTTCGATACACCCATAAAGCTTCATCAAGTTTTTGTGACCAATCCTTCCTTGAACTAGAGACAGTTTTTTCAAGAATTTTTTTAATTTCTCTATTCGACACCTCGGCCTAACCATTTGCTTGTGGATGGTAGGGAGTTGTCACCTTATGCCTTACCCCATATTGTTTCAAAATTTTCTCTAATAGGGTATTGCAAATGTGAGAACCTCCATCATTTATCAACACCCGAGGCACACTAAACCGTGAAAATATATTTTTCTTCAAAAATATTATAACGGTTTTAGCATCGGCCTTCGGTGAAGCAATGACCTCCACCCACTTAGACACATAATCAACGGCCACAAGAATGTATTCGTTAGAAAACGATGAAGGAAATGGACCAACAAAATCAATACCCCAGCAGTCAAACACTTCAACTTCCAACATATTATTCAAAGGTATCTCATCCCTCTTTCCTATTCCGCCACTTCTTTGGCATTTATCACAACTCTTAGCATGTGCATAAGCATCTTTAAACAACGAAGGCCAATAAAATCCCGATTGAAGGACTTTAGTGGCCGTTCACAATCCATTGTAATGTCCCCCACAAGGGGAGTTGTGACAATGCCAAAGAATGTCTTTCGCTTCCTCACTAGACATACATCTCCTTAACAAACCATCACTACTCAACCTAAATAAATAAGGTTCATCCCACACATAGTACTTGGCATCGGCCAAGAATTTTCTCTTTTCATTCCACGTTATATCTTCCGGCATCAATCCCGCGACTTTGTAATTGGCCATGTCGGCAAACCATGGCCGCTCTTGGATTGCATACAACTTTTCATCCGGGAACTCCTCCCTAACCTCCTTCTCTTTGTCAGTAATTTCCACGTTGACCAAGCGAGATAAATGATCCGCTACCAAATATTCAGAACCTTTTTTGTCTCGGACCTCCAAATCAAATTCTTGCAACAAAAGAATCCATCGGATCAATCGTTGTTTGGAGTCCAGTTTGGTGAGCAAATATTTAATCGCCGAATGGTCCGTGAAAATAAGATAAGGACGAAATTTTTCTAATGCATACACTATTGCAAGCAACTCTTTCTCAGTTGTTGCGTAGTTAATTTGAGCATCGTTCAAAACTTTGCTCGCATAATGTATAGCATGGAAAATTTTGTTCTTCCTTTGGCCGAGCACGGCTCCCACCGCATAATCACTCGCATCACACATCAATTCAAAATCAAGTTTCCAATTTGGTGCGGTGATTATTGGTGCATTGATCAAATTTTCTTTTAATTTTTCAAAAGCAATTAAACAATCTCTATCAAAAATGAAGGACTTATCTTTGTTGAGCAAATTGCTCAAGGGCTTTGCTATCTTTGAGAAGTCTTTGATGAATCTTCGGTAGAAACCCGCATGTCCTAGAAAGCTCCGAATGCCTTTAACATTGGTTGGTGGGGGATGCGTCTCGATCACATCGATCTTGGCTTTATCCACCTCGATCCCTCTTGAAGATATTTTGTGCCCAAGAACAATGCCCTCGGTCACCATGAAATTTCATTTCTCCCAATTCAAAACCAAGTTCGTGTCCACACACCTCTTCAAGACGGTGTTCAAATTCTCCAAGCACAAATCAAATGATGCTCCGAAAACGGAGAAATCATCCATGAAAACTTCAATTGTCTTCTCAATCAAATCGGCGAAAATGGCTTGCATGCATCTTTGAAAGGTTGCCGGCGCATTACATAAGCCAAAAGGCATACGTCTATACGCGAATATTCCAAAAGGACATGTGAAAGCCGTCTTCTCGTGATCTTCTAGATTCACTGAAATTTGATTGTACCCCGAGTAACCATCCAAGAAACAATAATATTGTTGACCCGAGAGTCTTTCCAACATTTGATCCATGAACGGAAGAGGAAAGTGATCCTTTCTAGTGGCTTTGTTAAGCCTTCTATAGTTGATGCACATTCTCCATCCCGTTACTTTTCTTGTCGGCACTAATTCATATTTATCATTCGAAATAACCGTCAAACCTCCTTTTTTTGGAACCACATGCACCGGACTCACCCAAGTGCTATCCGAGATCGGATAAATCATCCCGGCTTCTAACATCTTCACAACTTCTTTTCGAACCACTTCCTTCATCACCGGATTCAAACGCCTCTGAGGTTGGGCTACCGGCTTGAACTCTTCCTCCATCATGATGTTATGCATACAATAAGCCGGGCTTATGCCTTTCAAATCGGATAAAACCCAACCAATTGCATTTTTGTCAGACTTCAAAACTTGAATTAAGCTTCTCTCCTCCTTCTCCGATAATGTGTTACTAATGATCACGGGTTTCTTACCTCCATCCTCAAGAAACACATACTTCAAATGAGATGGTAGTGCTTTCAACTCAATTTTTGGCTCTTCGTCTTTGGGATCATTCTTCAAAATCTCCATTTCCTCCTCCCATGGGTGCATTTCTTTAGAAATCTCCATCCCTTCTAGACACTCTTCAAGCTCCCGCCTATCATCACCATCAATCACTTCTTCTATTGATTCCTCGATAGCATCTATTTTGAAACAATCTTTCTTATCATTTGAATGCTTCATTGCTTCAAAAAGATTGAAACAAATTTCTTCATCTTGAACCTGCACCTTCATTAAACCGTCATCAATGTCAATCATCATTCTAGCCGTTTTCATGAATGGACGACCTAGAATTAGAGGTGCATCCACGTCTTCCTCCATCTCTATCACAACAAAGTCAACCGGGAAAAATAATTTATCCACTTTGACCAACAAGTCTAAAGCTACCCCATGCGGGCGAGTAATGGACTTGTCCGTCAATTGCAACATCATTTTTGTAGACTTTAATTCGATATCCCCCAACCTCTTTACAATGGATAATGGAATCAAGTTGATGCTCGATCTGAAGTCAATCAATCCTTTGCCGACATAGACATCTCCAATGGTAACGGGAAAAGTTACACGCTCCGAATCACTTTCTTTTTTTGGAATAGTGCGTTGAATTATCGCACTACAACTTGCATCAACCATTATAGTCTCTTGATCCGTGTACCGCTTCTTTTTTGTCAATATGTCCTTCATGAATTTGGCATATTTCGGCATTTGCTCCAATGCTTCGGTGAATGGAATATTAATTTGCAATTGCTTAAGAATATCCATAAACCGAGCATAGTGCTTAGCATCATCCTTTTTAGATGGAACATGAGGATAAGGTAAGTTTCGTAATGGTAGAGTGACTTCCTTCTCCTTTCCCTTTCTCAATTTCTTCTTCTTTTCCTCCACTTTTTCCTTTTCAACTTCATCATTATCAACATTTTCATTTTTGACTACAACATCATTTTCAACTAAAACATCCCCCACAACAACATTCTCATCGTCTTTTTCAACTACAACCTCATCATCTTTTTCAACTACAACCTCCTCCTCAACTACTTCTTCATCCTTCTCCACTAGTTTTTTTTCTCTTCACTTCTTTCTTTTTCTCTTCACAAACTCTACCACTCCTAGTTGTAATAGCTTTACAATGCTCCTTAGGATTTGCTTGAGTAGTTGGAGAAAATGAGGTCGAGGCACTTTGATCGGAAATTTGCTTTGCTAATTGCCCCATTTGAGTTTCTAAATTTTTGATTGATGCCTCCGTGCTCTTTTGGTTTGCCATAGAAGCTTGCATGAATTGAGCAAGTGTATCTTGAATGTTTGAAGTTCTAGCTTGATTTTGAGGTTGAGCTTGATTTTGATTTTGACTTTAGTACGGATTTTGTCTAGCTTGATTGTTGTTGTCTTGTTTCCATCCACCTTGATAACCTTGGTTACCTCTTTGTTGGTAACCTTGGCCTTGATTTTGATAAGGAGGTCTTTGTTGATATCCTTGCCCTTGGTTGGCCATATAATTTGCTTCTTTATTTTCCGGAGGACAAAATCCGGTCTTGTGATCACCCTTGCATAACTCACAACAAGCAATTTGTTGAGTTTGCTTGCTAGATAATCCTTGCATCTCCATGATTTGTTGAGGAAGCTTTGCCATTTGCTTTGTCAATTCTTCAACTTGCTTTGCAAACAATTTGTTTTGCGCTACAAGTGCTTCATGAATAGAACCAATTTCAAGAGCTCCCATTTTCATTTGTGCATTCCCTTGATCATTTTGAACTTGGTGGTCATTTCTTCCCATCTTCTCAATGATTTGAGTTGCTTCATAAGGTGTCTTCGCCATTAAAGAACCTCCCGCCGTAGCATCCAACAACAATTTATGTTGAGGTTGGAGACCATTGCGGAAAATGTGAATTTGAGTGATTTCATCAAAACCATGGCTAGGGCATTTTCTAAGCATGGACTTATATATCTCCCAAGCCGTCTTCAAAGGCTCATTAACACCTTGAGAAAACACCGAAATTGCGGTTTTTGCCTCCATGAATCTTGATTGAGGAAAAAACCTTTCAAGGAATTTCTCCTCTAACACATTCCAATTTGTCATTGTTTCTTGTAGTTGGTCTAGATACCAATCCTTTTCGTTCCCCACTAAAGAATGAGGGAAAAACCTTTGAAAGTATTGCTCCTCTTCGGCCTTCGGAGCTCCGGCCGCACCCGCAATTTCATAGAACTTAGTGAGGTGGGTGTATGAAAAGGACTTGCATAAAGAAGTTGGAGCAAGCCCGTCTTCATCTCCGTGAACCTCGCATTTGCTTGGCGAGCAAATTGAGCGGTGTGACAAGGGCTATTTACACAAGGCCCCCTCGGTGGTGGTGGTGGTGGTGGTTGATCCGCCATAATGACTTCTCCTAACACGGGTGGTGTAGAAGAAGTAGATGATTCTCCTCTTTCTTGTCTTTGCCTAGCTAGTCTTTTCCTTCGTTTAGCACTGCTATTAAGTCTTCTTGTCGTCCTTTTAATTTCTGGATCGAATAGGAGTTGATCGACCGGAACACTTCCTCGCATAAACTATAACCTGAAAAATTCTAGCCACACAAAAGAAACAAAGAGAGATTAGTAGAAAAATATCTTAAAACACACAACTATTGCGATACTTGCAATATCAAACGCCAATCCCCGGCAACGGCGCCATTTTGTTGTAGGATTAGTCCACAAACAAGTATTTTTAATTATCGTGTCCACAGGGATTGGTGTTGTATCGTAGTCTTTCAATAGTAAAGCGTATTTTAAGATTAAGTAACACAAGGGTTTGTTTTCTACACTACTAGTATCATGAGTTTCAAGCAAACAACTTTAAAATCCTTTTCAAAGAGAGTTATGTTTGGATTCAAGAGAGTTTGGGTTTGTTTTCAAATGATGGAAGCATGTCAAGATTAGTTTCATTAACCTAATTTCATATATATTCTATTAACCAAGTGATGAACTAGTTGATGATTGCTATAAATACGTATCCTCTCAATCTTGTTGATTTCTCACCAAGAGTGTGAGTTTTATCATGTAAATCTTTGAATGATTTCTCACCACAACTATTGACATGATAAACATGAAGTTCAATACATGTAAACACTAACTCACAAACCTATTTATAACATTTGTTCATTAGTGGATGAGTATCCTAGGTCAACTTTGAAGCATCCTTTTTCAATCATGATTCAAAGCATAAGAAGATAGAAGAACAAAGATATTCAACATATATAAATCATCAACCATGTTCATACACAAGGAGATTAAAAGAAATACATACTAGTTAGGTCAACTACCTCTAATCTTGACACAAAAAGAGCTTAGCTACTCATTTTCATGGTTGCTTTGCTTACAAGATTGTTGGAGAAGATGAACATAGAAGAAGAATCAACAAGAACAATGTTTTTGTTTTATATTTTCTATGCCCTAAATTTACAACAATGATGAATAATGAAGAAGAAGTGATGTCCCCTTTTTTAGCACAGCAAAAGCCAGCTGGAAAAACAGAGAGTTGGTGGGCTAAAAAGGTGAAAGCATGGGTCTGTTCTTTTTCTAATTTTCGCAGACCGCGCTAAGCCCGGTTACCCGCGCTAAGCGCACTCAAGCTGCAACCATGCTGAGCGCGACCTGAAGCATGCTTCTTCTTCCAAAAATTCCTTCAAAAAGAAACATCCCAAGAGCTCTTCAAGTATCCTTGAATCCAAGCTTGAGGGAATCAATATTAAAAACCTACAATTTAAATGTAAACTAAGTTAAATAATATATTATAAACAAAAACTAAATAGAAACATAATTAAACCAAAATACTTTACTAAATACTACTAATTAATTACAAGGCATTGTAAAGGACCACAAAATCATGTACAAAATATCCACAATTTGGTCCTTAACAGTTTCATCTTCATTGAAGCTTCCATGTTTATCTACACTTATTTTGAAAAAGATGCGTTTTTGTTTACTTTTAGAAGGACCTATAATGTTTTGATCCATAACTCTCAAATGAAACATTTTTGGCCAAAGCTTATGATACACAAAGTTGTAGAGAATTGAATTCTCTTCAAAATAAGCTTTGTTGGAAAAATTTCTGATAAAAAATTATTGGCAATTACTTAGGAGAGGGTTCATCTGGGCAACCCTTGAGAAATTCTTGTGTATGGAGATGTGGATTGATTTGGGAAATAGGAGGGCAAATTTTCGGGTATAACAGACTAAATTCTCATTAAATAAGATGATCTCTAAATATGACAAATCATTGTGCAATCGTGTATGTGATCAAATTAAGCAATTGATTGAGGGTTAATGATCCCCACACATGCCGAAACATAATAACATAGCAAATTTTGACCTGTAATGCAGAAATCATAAAATTCGAAGTTGGAGAAACTTACCTCTATGAGCAGAAATCGAATTCCTCGAAGGAGTGCTTCCAAAAGTGTTTTGATGATTTGTATAGCTTCAATGGGCCTTATGGAAGGTGTTTGAATGGTTAGAATGGATTGAAGCTACTTGGAATGATCTGCCCAAGTCCAACTGCAATTCGAGCAAGTTGAAGATGATGATGATTTTGAAGTTTCAGAAGTGATTTAAGGGTTTGGATCACTTATATGGAGTGTTTGGATGATGTTTGAAGTGGAAATTTGGAAAGTGCACGAGTGAAATGAGAGTTTGCAAGTTAAGGCTCGCTTTGCACACTTATGGATGTTTGAAAACAATTCTGAGTTTGGCTTATTTTGGTGATGGATTGAGGATTCTAACAACTTCCTAATAGTGTTTCGAGAGTGTTTGAAGCTTGAGATTGGTTAGAACTTGCAAGGTTTGGAGTTTGCAAATTCTCACATTTTGGAACTTTGACACTCGCAACTTAATAAAAGAAAGAGAAAACAAGTTTATAGTTGTTTTGGTGTGATTTTTAATGAATGAATTACTTCTATTTATAGGCCAAGAAGTTTGGCAAGCAAGGCAAGATAGGATTGAAGGATTTCTACAACTTGGCTTAAGTGAGAAGAATGTAATCTTTGCCATAAATGCACATGGTTAAATTCAAACCATGGTTTCAATTTCTATTATCCTTCTCCAATTATGAAATCAAAATATATTTGGGACACCTAGGCTTCTAAAAGAGAGAGAGATAAAATCCTTTGCAAAAGGGCTTGAAAAAATTGGAAAAATGACCTATAATGCGAGTTTTGGAACCTATAATGTCTAATTTCAAAACCCTAGCTCCACAAAATATTTTTTCATGTTCTTGGAAATTTTGGAAAGCTTGGAAAAAGATCTACAATTTTCATGTTGAAAGTTTTTCTTGAATCAAAATGGATCTTCATGAAAAATGACCATGAAAATGGTGAAAAATGTGATGAAAACACTTGAAATTTTTTTCTAAGTCTTTAGAAAAATCAAGTTTTGACTTTTTCACATACTTTTTATTTTTGATGATCATGATGCATAATATTAAATGCTTTGATTATTTAAAAAATTTGAATTTCAAAAGTTGACCAAAAAGTCAATGTTTGACTGATTTGAATAGTTGACTTTTTGTCAAATGATTCAGAATTTCACTATTAATCAACCATGAATTTGGATATGTTTTGAACCTAGAAATTAAGTCAATATATTGCATTGTTGATCTTGAGATCATCCTCCAAGCAATTAGGTCATTCATTGAGCAAAAAGTCAATGATGCACCATCCTCGATCAAAAGCCTAATTTGGTCGATTCAAGATTGATCTTGAGGAAATGATTGGAATTTGAAGATCAAATGTTGATTATTAATGAAGATAGATCATTAGAGGCCAGTGGATACTCAAACCCTAATTGTTCACATCTTGCACTGATGAAAGATTTTGATTTAAAACCCTAATTTGGCTCAAGGAGCACACACTAGCTATCTTGTTCTCAAATTTGTCAATGATGCAGTGATGCATATATAGATGATATGAGATGGTATCTTAGGTCAAAAATTAGGGTATGATAGATTCCCTTATTTATGTTTATTCAACTTGAGGTATGAAGATGAAAATCTTCGTCTCGATAGGTGGGAAGAGACTTAAATATCAGAATACACAAATTTTGGGCCTAAGATACTAAAAAATGCGAATGATGCAAAGAGATTGAAAGATAAATTTACCAAGGAGGTATGAAAGGGTGACACAACTAGTGAATAATATCTGCGAGGATGTCTCTACCTGTCTAAGAAAGAAGAATCCTATTTGTTGGGAAACAAGTATATGTTTCACTAGGAAAAGATTCACAAAGGAAGTGAATATATGTTTCGCTTTGGGAAACAAGGGGATTACCTTCTATCATCCTAGTGACAATGTTCAAGGTAAACAAAGGGTGATGTTACCAATTATCAGCCTGGTGATAGTTATGGTAATTTGGAATGAAGACTCATTTACCGATTATTAGCATGGTGATAGACATGGTAAATGGTATGAGTTCTGAAGATATTACCAATTATCAGCAAAGTGATAACTATAACAAGGTAATTCTTGAGAAATTTTTACTGATTATTCATCCTTGTGAATAAAAAACAGCAATAGAAATAGATCTCAAATGAGTTTCTACTTTCCCAATTACAACCGTGCCGAGGATCTTTTTGAGACGATGTGGGCGTTTTGATTGTAAAAATACAGGTTTCTCGAAGAGAAAGATAACTGTAGATTTTTGGTCAATGAACTTTCATGATTGGACTTGTTAGGAAGAATAGTAGTTTTTATGATAAGTTAAAAGATGAAAGGAAAATAAGCTCCTCGGGTGACAAGGTTATTTATTATTGTTTTGCAGGTAGATTTTTTGAAATCAAGACCTGAATTTGTTAGAGACAAGGTTCTATCTAGGAATGAATTAGAAAGAAACGGTCAAATAAGATTCTCAACCCAATGAGGAACAAACTCGATTGGGGAATGAGAGAAAGAATATGTTCTCTTTCTGCTTAGGAGTGACAGTCTACTGGAGAGATGAGACGCCCATTCCTGTTTTTCGGGAATGAATTCAACCTAAACAAGTGTTTAAAGCCGACATTGAAAAATGAAAGAATTCATTAATGATGCAAGTATGTATGAATGATTAATGTCATAAATGTCATATGCATGATGACGATACTTGACAAGATAACAAAGCATTTTTGGAGAAAGGACCACAGTTGCAGTTCAGTCAGGTACTCAGCAAAATCTTCAGCAATGTGTAGAAATTATTGGTGATGAATCAGAGTTTCATGCTTAGATTTCTCTTAGGAGAAACAACACTTTTCATTGGCGGTTCCAGGTTTGGGAATTCTCTTTGGACAAGAATATCATATATTGATGATCTATTTCGGGGAAGAGAAAAATTCTCAGTAGTTGAAACAGTTGTTAATCCTTTTGAGGTCGAAACGCTCATGGAGATGATTGTTGATGTTCCTTCTATGTTCATAGTTCGAAGGAAAGTTTCTCTTTTATTTCAAAAAAGTTTAGAAGTAAATTCATTTAAAACTTTTTTTCTTTCTTTTGTTTCAAAAGTGATTATCACAAATAAAAGCGTTATTTTGCAAGATAGAACAAAACAAGAATTGCAAACAAGTGGGCACAATGCTCAAATTTATTTATAGAACGGTAATCAACCAAAGGCGTGATTCCATGGATTATTTACAAAAATTGGAAATGGTAAATATTAGGAAAAGGCTAAATTGAAAGCAATAATCGCTATTCTCCCTAACAACTTTGAATTCCAAATGTGCTTGTTGCTTCAGATTTGAGAAGATTTGATCCGTTGATGGAAGATTCTTCAGGTTGACGAAGTATGGACTGATGTAGTTACTTTATCATTTAATCCTTAATTTTTTCCTAGATTTCCTTTTCAGGTTTTCAATCTACCAAGATAAACTTTTTCTATTTATTGTCTATAGTTTTTGCCTGAACCTCCCTTTCGGGTTTTCAATTCACCGAGACACTCATTTTTGCCAAAGCCGCCCTTTTCGGGTTTTCGACTTACCGAGTTGTTCTTTTGTCTTTTTACACAAAGTATTTCTTAATTGCATCAGAGTTTACAAGATGCAGGAGTTCATCACCATCCATGGTTGTGAGAGTCATAGCACCTCCAGAGAAGCTTCTCTTGACGACGTACGGGCCTTCGTAATTAGGAGACTATTTACCCCTAGAATCTGGTTGAAAAGACAAGATCTTTTTAAGCACGAGGTCGCCTTCTTGAAATTCACGAGGTCGAACCTTTTTGTCATTGGCTTTCTTCATCATTCTTTGATACAATTGTCCATGATACAAAGCGGTCATACGTTTTTCTTTGATTAAGTTAAAATGGTCGTATCTACTTTGACACCATTCAGCCTCAGATAACTTAGCCTCCACGAGGACTTTCATTGATGGAATTTCAACTTCCACGGGGAGCACTGCTTCCATGCCATACACTAAAGAGAAAGTGGTTGCCCCTGTTGAAGTGTGTATTGAAGTGCGATATCCATGTAAAGAAAATGGCAACATTTCATGCCACTTGTAACACGGTGAACTGACTTTATAGGTTTCTGTATCGCAAATGTGCGGATAGCAAGAGTCGCCACCGACTTTTCTTTTATCCAATTAAGGGAAGGTAAAAAGTACAGAAAAAGACCTTCGTTAGATTCTGAGTAAGGGAGAAGGTTATGAAAAGGGAAGGTATTAGCACCCCTTTCCATCCGTAGTTATCTACGGGCTCTTAGTTGCTCTTAGATCACTTTGAAATTGTGCTTTCTGTGTGTTTGACAAAAATGTTTTGAAAAGGCATTTCACTTTGACTTTGTAATGATTCATGTAGGAATGTATACAAAGTGTTCGGAAATGTTTTTGTTTTGGAAAGAGTTTGAACTTTGACAAGAAGTGTGAGGTGTGAAAAGTATTTTAATAGAGCAAGCAACTAAAAGTCTTATTACCTACTCAGAATGGTCGTTTTTGTGCATCATTTTACGTTCCTTTAGAATAGCGCTATCCATACCAGTAGTTGGTAGGTAACTCTATTTGCTGGATGTAAGCGGGACATTCGAAGGGACATCGTATGGTCATAGAAAGCAACTTGTAGGAAGTATCCTAGCACATTCGAAGGGACTATCATCATTTTTCGTAGGCGACAATCGAGGGTCAAGATCATGTATTCGTAGGCGACATCATGGGTCTTATGATCATTGTATCGAAGGGACTATGATGATTTGTTTTGAAGGCAACAGTGCTAGAATACCTCTACGTTCGAGGGACTTGACCATTTGAATTCGTAAGGCAACGAGAGAGAATTACCCTAAGGGGTGCACGTGTGAAACGAGTGTGTCAAATTCAGATATGTTTTCTTGGATTTAGAAGTGATCTATGTTCAATTTTATCTTGCCATGCACGCCTAGTTACTAGCAGTTTATTGGGTACAGAAATTAAATTGCGGAAAGTAAAGTGCGGAAAGATAAATCCTACGGTATTACATGGCTTTGGGGAAGATACATAATTTGGAATGCGGAAAATAAAAGTCCTAATTAAACTATTACATCCCATAAGCAATTACATAATTGGAAAAAAGAAAACGATAAAAAGAAATCGTCCGAAACGAGATAACCTGTGAAAAGATGAGAAATCGGAAAATACGAGGAAACCAAATAAGAGGAAAATGTTAGTAAAAATGATAATTTTAAAATGAGAAACATATTTCATGCAAGAAACAACATTAATATGCTAAAATAATTTTTTGGGATATTTTGGCATTAACTTAATAATTAAAAACTAATTAAAAGTGATTTAAATGATAAATTAACAATTAAATTAAATTTGCATGCAAAAATAATATTTTTAATTTTATAAATTAAATAAACATTTTCTGGAAATAATGCACAAATAAAAATAATTTTTGGTGTTTTTAAATGCATAATAAAAATTGTTGAAATTAAATTAAAATGCATGAAAATATTAAAAAAAAAGAAAAATATGAAAATAGTTGAAAAAACATGAAGTTTGTAAAAGAAAAGAAAAATCGGTCCTGGTGAGGCTCGAACCCATGACCTCTTGGAGCATCTTCAAACAGCCAATGCCTTAACCGCTGGGACAAGTGACATCTGGTGTTTGTAAAGCTGAAAACAATTGAATATAAAGGGTAACGTGTCATGGTTATGTTTGAAACACAGTCAGCCACGTGTGGACCCCAGTTGGATGAGAGAATGAATCGATCTCCAGAAAGCATACGCCACCTTAATCCGATCAACGCGGAGCCCTAGCTCCGGTCGTCTTCTCCGATCATCCAAATCTCCAAACCTGGAAAATACGCAAAATAAAAAGGCAAGAGGAACCCTACCCCCCTAAATCGGACCTTGCGAATCCAATGGTGGTGTTAGTTTCGATTAAAAACGCCTCTAGCTACCGGTTCGAAGCTCAACAGTTCAAGAACCCTAAACATGGCATCACATGATTTTGACGTTCAAGCTCGCTAACGATTGCCCAGATCATGTATATTGAACCTCATGAACACATTAGAATCATTAGAATCAATTAAAACACGCAGGATAATAAAATACAAAATCAAGAAAAAATTGAATATGTATGATCATGTATGCATCGATTCAGGCTGCTTTGATCAATAACAATGATGTGTATTTACTCATACTTACCATAGGAACACAAAGGAACGATTTTGGATGGCTGAAAGTGGCTGGAAATCAAAATTCAAATTTTGACAATTCTTGAAAATTTTTGGCAAAGTGTGGGTTGTTGTAAGGGCTAGGGTTTCGTCCTTTGTAATACAGCGTGCTGGCTATTTATAGAGGGAATTAGGAGAGGAAAAAGAAGGAAAAAAGATTTGGTCTTGAATGTGCATTGAATATTTTTCAAATAAAATCAAATTTTGGAGAAAATTTGATTTTCTCTTCAATGTGAAGGCTAGCACGAAATTGGCATGTATCATGGGATTCCTTGGACCTCAAGTTTGATATAAATTCACTCCTTTTGGAAAAATATCTTATTTTCATATTTTATATAATTTAATTTTAAATTAAATGGTTTTAAATCCAAAAATAAATGAATAAAATAGAAAATTGCCATGGCCAAACATCAATGGGTCACAAATAACATCATGAACAAGTTTGGATCAAAAGATTATAGGCCCATTTGGAAATTTTTGCATTTTGACCAATATCTCCTTTTGTGCAATTGTCCAAAAATGCCCAACTTCTGAATAGTGTATCTTGCTCAATTTTCCACATCTTTGAGGGTTCTTGGACTTTTTGGAAATCTCTAAGAGTCCTATAACCAACCTCTTTTGTTTCATCTCAATTGGAGTTTCCATGCTCAATATATCTTCAAAACAAAATGTTGACTTTTTGTTGACTTTGAAAAGGACCTGTAATGTTTTGATCCATACTTTCCAAATGAAGCATTTTTTGAACATTCTTGTGAGACATGAAGTTGTAGAGAATTGAATTTCCTTCAAAACAAGTGTTGGTGGAAAAATTTCTGAGAAAGTATGAAGAAGTTATGCTCAGTCAAAGTTTGGTTAACTTTTCACTAAGAAACCCTAATTTGGAAAGTATGACTTTTGAGCAAATCTTGAGTTTTCTTCATGAATCATGATCAACCCTTGATCAAATGATGAATGTAACTTCAAAATTAGGATGTTGACCGAAAATCATGAAGTTTGACTGTATGTTGACCACAGTTGACTTTTTGTCCAATACAACTGATTTTCAACCATCTGAGCAATTATCTGAGGAAATTTGACTTGTGAAGCTTGAAACTTGACATGGAGAATCTTTGAAGCATATGAGGAGGCATGATGACCATTGGAGATGTTGGAAGTCCATCTTGGTCTGAGAATTGCCAAACCCTAGTTTGGGTTGATTATCTAGGAGGGGGTTTGTCTAATCAATCTTTGAGGAATCCTTGAGTATGGATGTATGAAATGTCTTGAGAAGATGGAGGGCAAATTTTGGGGTATGACAGCTGCCCCTGTTCAATCTTCTTATACTGGAAGGGTTAGATTGACATGCTTGCCTTTCGTGGCCTGGAGGTAGAAGATGATTGAACACTCGAGTACACCTGAAAATTTGCACTCGCTGGTTGTTGATGATGCGGAAATGGGCTTATAGATGCCATTTGGAGAAGCTGGAGATTTCGCTAGGGAATGAGTCGTACGCTAGACTCAAGATTGTTGTCTGAATAGGAGAACTGACGGGGATGGGCTTAAGATGCCATCTGGAAAGATCGATACTGAGGAGTGAGCCGTACGCTAGGCTCTGTAAACGTTTCTGGAAGTGAAAGGGGATGGGCTTAAGATGCCATCCAGAGGGAGTCGTACGTTAGACTTCGTGCTCATCTTTGAATGGAGTGATTGGTTTGTATTGATTTTTAACCAAATATGCAGCATTCTGAAGGTGGAGAAAAGTTGATAAGTAGTCGGAGATGGGCTTAAGATGCCATCCAGGGCCACTGAGTCGTACGCCAGACTCTGTAGTTGCTGTTGATAATAAGAAGGAGTCAGAATAGTTCTTCGTGTTGACTACTCTGAGGGGATAGTAGTTGGCAAAGTGTGTACAACTTCCCTGTTGTGCATCGGGTATTGGTCCACTGCCTGTTATCGGAGGATAACTTGTGATCGTTCGGATAGGGTTTCCCGTCTGGCTTTGGGTATTAATCTTGGATCCGTTGTCGGAGGACAACAAGGGTGGTCGTTCAGATAGTTTTCCCGTCTGGATTCGGGTCTTAATCTTGGACCTGTATGCGTCGGAAGTGACTTTCACCTGTTTTGGAGAAAACAAGAGAAACTTTGATAGAATATTGTTAGTCTTATGCAAAGTATGATGCATGATGATGTGTATGAATGACATATGCATATGACTTTTCATGAATAATGTATGAATGATAGATGTTGTGGTATTTCAAAACATATCCATCTTGAGGAAGAGGCAGATGTTCTGCTTGAGGACTTCTGACTTCTGTTTGGGGACGGAAACCCTGAGAAGAAAGATAATCTTGATTCCTCCGGTGCACTATCTGACCAAGTCTTGAGGGCGGTAGAGATACATTGTCGAGGATCTTGTGCATAGACCCTGCTGGGGAGAAGTCTAGGGGGTACTCTGCCGGGGATTTTGTGTAAATCTTGCTGGAGAGTATTTGGTAGTTGCCGGGAGACCGGGTCTGGAGCCCGTTGCAATCTCTGACTGAGGCATAATAGATGTAGGTTTCCTTCGGTGCACTATCTGACCAAGTTTCAAGTCTAGAACTGATGCTGGGGAAAAGGGGAATTGTTGAGAGATATCTTGTTGGGGATAAATACCTCGGCTGGGGGATGAAATGTTATTGCTCGAAGACGGGTGTAATCCGATTAAGTTGAGTGGAATTACTGCTCGGGGATTCTCCTCTACTTCGTTGGGGAAGGTTTGTGGTGAGTGACACCTCTGTGGGGATTATGCTCTGTGGGGATATGCATTGGTGACTTTCGTCGTCATCTTAATTCCTGGAGCCTGTAGTAATTACTTTTGCTTGTTCACTTTTCGCATGTTTGTGAATAGATTTTTATTGTTAGATGCACATAATCATTCAAAGCAAGCGTTGGACTTTATGCAAACAACAACAGTGAAAATTGTAAAGAGAAAGAAACTTGTATTTATTTGAAAGGTTGCGTATGGCCAAATAGTTTGTACACAGGAAAAGTAAAAAGCTATGCGGAAATAATCTCGTTAAGTTCGAACTATGCTAGTGCTCATATATTTCAACTATCTCATCTCCTTGCTGTCAGTAGAAAGTGAGTGAATTGATTTTCGCCATTTGAACCTTGAATGCTGATAATAGTCTGGTAATAGGTGATCTGGATGAGACATAGTCGTACGCTTAAATCCCTAACTTTTGCCTAGACTGCCCTTTCGGGTTTTCAGTCTACCAGGATACCCTTTTTTGCCCAAGCCGCCTTTTCAGGTTTTCGACTTGCCGGGTGTACATGTTTTGTATATATCCTTAACTTTTGCCTGAACCCTTTTGGTTCGCCAGGATGCCCTTATTTTTGCCTAGGCCAGTCGACCTAGCGGGTCTCTTTTATGCGTAGTATTTTTTGACTATGTCTGCGTTCACAGGGTGTGGGAAGTCTTCACCATCCATGGTGCTAAGTATCATAGCTCCGCCGGAAAATACTGTCTTGACTACAAACGGTCCCTCATAGGTGGGAGTCCATTTTCCCCTGGGATCACCTTGTGGAAGGATGATGCGCTTGACTACTAGGTTACCGACTTGGTAGACTCGGTGCTTGACCTTCTTGTTAAATGCTCTAATCATTCGTTTCTAATAAATCTGTCCATGGCAGATGGATGCGAGTCGTTTCTCATCAATCAAGTTAATCTGGTCAAGGCGAGTCTGGATCCAATCGTCTTCGCCTAGCTCTGCGTCCTGGAGGACTCTGGTTGAGGGTATCTGAACCTCGATGGGTAGAACGGCTTCCATACCGTATACAAGTGAGAAGGGGGGTTTCCCCTGTTGATGTTCGTACTGTAGTGCGATAACCATGAAGAGCAAATGGTAACATCTCATGCCAATCTTTGTAAGTCACTGTCATCTTCTATATAATCTTCTTAATGTTCTTGTTGGCGGCTTCCACTACGCCGTTCATCTTAGGCCGATAAGGAGAAGAGTTGTGATGCTTGATCTTGAACTGCGTGCAGAGTTCGGTGATCATTTTGTTGTTGAGATTAGAGCCGTTATCTGTGATAATCCTTTCAGGAGTTCCATATCGACAGATAAGATTATGCTTGATGAATCGGGCCACAACATTCTTGGTAACAGATGCGAACGAGGCTACCTCTACCCATTTGGTGAAGTAATCAATTGCCACAAGGATGAAACGATGTCCATTGGAAGCGGTGGGCTTGATTTCTCCGATCATGTCAATGCCCCACATTGTAAAGGGCCAAGGAGCTGTTAGAACATTCAGAGGTACTAGAGGTACGTGCACTTTGTCTGCATAAATCTGGCATTTGTGACAAGATCGAGCATAGCGGTGACAATCAGGTTCCATGGTGGACCAATAATAACCTGTTCTCAGAATCTTCTTAGCCATCGTATGCCCACTGGAGTGGGTACCAAATGCACCTTCGTGTAACTCTCCCATAATTCGTTCTGCTGTTTTCCGGTCTACACAGCGGAGTAAGCACAAGTCGTGGTTGCGCTTGTATAAGATGTCGTTGCTGAGCAAGAATTTGGATGCAAATCTTCTCAAGAATTTCTTATCATTGATGGATGCCCCTGCGGGATATTCCTGAGTCTCAAGATACCTCTTCACGTCATAGTACCAAGGCTTTTCTTCTGTGTCAAGCTCATAACAATATGCTGGTTCGTCAAACTTCTCAATGATGATCTGGGGAGCCTCGTTGTCCCATCTAACCTTGAACATAGATGACATAGTAGCCAATGCGTCTGCCAACTGATTCTCTTCTCGTGGAATGTGATTGAAAGTAATCTCTTCGAAGTAGGGGATCAAACTCAAAACATGCTCTCGATATGGAATGAGATTCGGATGCTTCGTATCCCACTCGCCTTTAATCTGACTGATCACTAAAGCTGAGTCTCCAAATACTTGTAAGAACTTGATTCTTAAGTCAATAGCAGCTTTGATGCCCATGATGCACGCTTCGTATTCGGCCATGTTGTTGGTGCAACTGAAACACAATCTGGCGGTAAAAGGCGTGTGCCCGCCTGAAGGGGATATAATGATGGCGCCAATGCCATTGCCAAGTGCGTTTGAGGCTCCATCAAAGACCATGGTCCATCGGGATCCTTGTTCAGGTCCTTCGCCTGGGCCTGGTTCTTCACAATCTGTGACTAGTAGAACATCTTCGTTTGGAAATTCGAACTACATAGACTGATAGTCATCTATGGCTTGATGAGCCAAATGATCGGCTACTACACTTCCTTTGATCGCTTCGAGAAGTGTCTTGGATGTCGATTCGGTCAAGATCATCCGCCATCTTGCTATTCTTCGGAGAGAGTGGTTTCTCAAATATGTATTTTATCGGATCCATCTTGAAATCAACAAGGTAGTGTGAGTCAACATATCTTGTCTTAGTCGGCGACAAGCCAAAGCTGCAAGTTTTCTCATTTGTGAGTATCTTGTTTCACATCGGTAAACTTTTGCTAAGGTAGTATATTGCATACTCTTTTCGACCGAATCGTCATGTTGCCCCAACACACACCCCATTGAGCTCTCTAACCTAAGTACATGATAAGAGGTCTTCCTTGGCATCGAATAGGAGGATTACAGAGGTACCCTTGATTTTGTCAAAGCGATCGGCAATCGTCATTCCATTCTACCACTTGATCTTTCTTGATAACTTGAAGATTGGCTCACAAGTAGCGATTAAATATGCAATGAACACGGCAATGTAGTTCAATCGCCCAAGAAACCTCGACTTCCTTCTCGGTGGGGGTGGCATCTCTTGAATAGCTTTAACCTTAGCGGGTCAACCTCAATACCTTTACCATCGACTACAAACCCTAGGAGTTTTCGGATCGACTCCAAAGGTGCACTTGTTAGGATTAAGTCTTAGTCTGTACTTCTTCAATCTGTCAAATAGTTTCTGCAAATGATCAAGATGTTCTTCTTCAGTCTGTGATCGAGCTATCATGTTGTCGACGTAAACCTCTATCTCGTGATGAATCATGTCATGAAATAATGTCACCATAGCACGCTGATAAGTGGCACCCGCGTTCTTCAGTCCGAACGACATAACTTTGTAACAGAAAGTGCCCCACTGTGTAACAAAAGTAGTCTTCTCCATGTCTTCAGGAGCCATTTTGATCTGATTGTAGGAGAAACCATCCATGAAGGAGAAAACCTTATGCTGAGCGGTGTTGTCAACCAGAACATCAATATGAGGGAGTGGAAAGTCGTCTTTCGGACTCGCTTTGTTCAGATCTCTGTAATCCACACACATTCGTACCTTACCATCCTTCTTGGGCACAGGCACCACATTAGCAACCCACTATGGATAAGAAGTAACAGCTAAGAAACCAGCATTGAACTACTTCATAATTTCGGATTTGATTTTCTCAGACATCTCAGGACGCATGCGACGAACCTTCTGTTTCACTGGGAGAAAACCTTCTTTGGTCGACAATCGGTGTACCACAATATCAATGTCTAGACCTGGCATGTCTTCGTATGACCAAGCAAAAACCTCAATATAGTCTCGTAGCATCTGAACCAACCTTTCTTTAACACTGTTTTCAAGACCCGCTCCTATCTTGATCTCTTTACATCTTCATTGGTACCTAAATTCACAACCTCAACTTGCTCTTCGTGTGGTGTATAACTCGCTCTTCTTCTTGGCGATCGGACAAGTTCTCCGGCACTTCACAATCTTCCTCACTTTCGTCTTCGGCTTGGTAGATCGGATTATTGAAGTCATATTTAGCAATAGCATAGCTGTTATCAACGAGATTCGGAGTGATTCTGCAGTGTATCACGTGGGTGTGTGTAAGAAACACATAGCTTTTTGAAGGGGTGATAAAGTAAAAGAAAGAAAACAACAATAGAATGCAAAAGTCCAACGGTTTTATTGAATGAAAATATGCAAATGACAGATAATAACCCTCACAAACGAGCCATGATGCCCCGGGCAAGGCACTAGGCTTTAGAGTTTATTGTTCAAAACATAAAAAATACGAAAAGCAAACCAAAACAAAAGCAATTACTCCAGTCCAAAGGAGATTGGTATGACGTCTTCAGTCTTCCAATTGCTGAGTCCATTGTTGGGAGTTGGGAAGATCCATTTGCTGATGTCGAAGTCGTTGTCGTCGTCTTCTATAGCATAGATTCCACTCTGACTGATGCGGGAAGGAAGTTGGCTGGCACGTTCGTGGCGTATCATCTTCTGACCTTCGATAGTGAAGCCTAAACTGGTCTTGTCAAATTTGAGAGGAAGATTAGGGAGCTGACCCCAAATAGTACTACCTCCTTCTTCAACAGCAGCTTGAGCATCTTTCAGCGAGGCCATCCTAGGCGGAACTTGTGTAGCTTCAGGAGTGACAGGAGAGTCAACAGGCATGACTTTGGGGATTGTTTCGAAAGCTTGACAGGGAGTCTCAAAGAATTTACCTTCCACCTCGAGGTATCGGAATGACTGTAGATGACTGACCATATATTCTTTTTTACCACATACTGTAACAACTTTCCCTTTCAACGGATATTTCAGTTTCTGATGCAGGGTAGAGGTAACAGCGCCTGCCCCATGTATCCAAAGGCGTCCAAGTAGGCAAGAGTAAGCAGGATGGATGTCCATGACAAAGAAAGTGGAGTCAAAAGTCTAGGAACCGACTTTAACAGGCAGAATGAGCTCTCCAAGTACTATTCGCTTAGAACCATCAAAAGCTCTTACAATAATGTCACTGGGCTTCAGAACCAACCCTTCAATGTCAAGTCGATCAAAAGCATTCTTCGGAAGGATATTCAGAGCAGAACCGGTATCCACCAAGACATGAGACAGTGTGACGCCCTTGCATTCAACAGAGATGTGAAAGGCTTTGTTGTGTTTCTTTCCGAGTCAAATCAGTATCAGAGAAGCCTAGACCGTTGTTGGCAGCCAGGATAGCAATACAAACGGTCGATGGTAGTGTCTTGTGGTACGTGAGCATTCTTGAAACTTCACCAAGGCGTTAGCATGAGCCTCGAGCACAAGAGCGAGTAAGCATGGAGATCTTGGAGGCCCTAACTGCTCCACAACATTGTAATCACTCTTCTTGATAATCTTGAATTTCCTCCATTTCTTGTTTGGAGGTGTCTTCAACAACTTCCTTTGGTACTACGGCTGAGCGGGATGAGTCCTTGGTTCTTTCCTCTAGTGGGAATGGATTGAATAATGGAATGCGAGCTAGAGTCAGATGTCTTTTGGAGGAGAGATGCCTGGAGAGAATACTCTTCCGGTTCTGGTCACCTTACTGGATCCGGTGATGTTGTCAATGTTAGGAATGGTAGCTTCAACTGTGAGGTCCTCAATGGTCAGAGGGTCTTGCTTGACGCCATGATAGTAAACATCATCTCCATAATTCCAAGGGATAGCTTTGTCAGGGGAATATGGAACTGGTCCGGGAGAAGTAATGATGAGAGGTGCCACTCTAGGCACAGGATCAGCAGAGGAAATCCTTATAGTGTTAACATCAGCATAGTCTTCTGGGAAATCGTCACCCCATCCGGTCACTTTAACATCTTCAATAGGAACCTTGTAGCTTTCAAGAACAGTGTACTTCACCATGTAATCATACTTTCCACATGGCTGCCCCAAGGTATCCCATACAGATGGTGCAGTTTCGTTCACCTCCTCGATCTTCAACTTTGACATATCTTCACACAGCTTCTGCACAGGTGGTTTTAGAAATAGTATCTCACGGTTATCCATCATGCACTGAACACGGCTTCTCAACCAAGCACAACCATCAGGTGCAGATGGGCACCAACGACAATTTTCCGAGCATCCTGGATTGACACCGGCTTGTAGCAAATTCTTCTTAACAGTCATCAGAGGAATGGTCAAGTCATCTATGTTGAAAATGTAAGTATCCTCACCAACAACATTGGAACTCTTGTCATGGTTAGGCATGGGCGCGTTGATCACATTCGGAGTCTCAACAGGAGGGTCAAACTCGATCTGCTTAGCTTCAATCATATCTCGAATCTTGTTCTTCAGAGCCCAACAATCATCAGTGTTATGTCCAGGGCTATTGGAATGGTAAGCACACTTAGCATTAGGATTATATCTCTGAGAGGAAGTGTTGATATTTTGAGGAGGATCCCTCAAGGTTATCAGCTCTGCTTTCAACATGTGTTGCAAGGCTTGCGACAATGGCATGTTGATCTTTGTAAACTGTCTTCGCGGCGCGTTCTGGCTACGCGTGTTGTCTCGATGAGGTTGCGCTGATGTAGGATTGGAGATCACAACTGCCCCCACAGATTGAGCACGGTCGGTCTTGGCTCGACTTTTCTGACCATACACAGCATTAGTTTCTTTCTTACCACCAAAAGATCTCTTCGCAGCATTTGAAGATGACTCTACCTGAATCTTCCCACTCTTGATACCAGCTTCAATACGCTCTCCTGTCAATATCAACTCGGTGAATCCGGCTGAAGAGTTTCCAATCAGGTGATTGAAGAATGGGCCTGTCAGTGTTCCCATAAATATATCAACCAACTCCCTATTGGACAAGGGTGGATGAACTCTGCCTGCTAAATCTCTCCATTTCTGAGCATACTCCTTGAACTTCTCATCACGACCCATAGACATGTTCTGTAGTTGCATGCGAGTGGGTGTCAATTCAGCATTGTACTCATATTGCTTGTAGAAAGCATCTGCTAAGTTACTCCAGGTACGGATACGGTCATTCTCTAGCTGATAATACCATTCCAATTGAGTTCCGGACAAACTCTCTTGAATATAGTGCATCCACAACTTTCTGTCATCAGTGTGGGGGTTAATCTTTTGAACATAGGACTTCAAATGCAGCTTCGGACAAGAAATGCCATCATACTTGGCAAAAGTTGGAACTTTGAACTTGGGAGGAATCACCACACCAGGGACAAGACTCAGATCATCAAAATTCAGCCCGGACATCTTCAGGTTTTCCACAGCATTCAGACGGTCTTCAAGTTGTTTGTACTTATCATCTTCATCAGAGTACTGGCTATAGTCAGAGCGATCCTCTTCCTCCTTCTCAGGCTCACACTGGTCATCTTCATTACCCTTGACACTCCCCTCATTCTTGACACTTCCTTCTGAGAGCTCTACCCGGCTAACCCTTTTAGGACCACCTTTGTAGCGTCTGCCCATGTTGAGAAGAACAACAACCTTCTTCTTCCTGTTGATGAGCTTCTTCAGATCTTCTTGGCCTTGGACCAAGCTGGTAAACATCTGCTGAAACTGAGCATTCTGAGCTTGAAGATCTTTGACAGACTGTTCAAGAGCCATTTCTGCTAAAATAAATAGCGAGCAAATGAGAAAAACCAATCTTCAATGTACCTATGATGCAATGTTATGCTATGGTATGCAATGTTTATGCGGATGCAATGCAATGTTTTCAAGGACCTTAGAGATTTAAATTTGTTAGACAAGCAATGAACAAACATTTATTAGTACTCTTTTTATTCTTTTCTTTTTAAGTACAAAAGATAGTTCGGAAACATAAAAGAAAACATATAAATCCTAAAGCTCTAAGTCTCCCATGGGCGCTTCCTCTTGGTGCCGAGGTAGGCGTTGATGTTTCGCTCCTCATGAAGTAGCTTTGTCAACTCTAGCACTTTCTTCTCACTTGCATAACACTGAGCTTCAAAGGTATCCCTTTCTTCTTTAAGCTGAATCCAAGATCTCTTCAAGTCTTCAAAATCAGTAGGCATGTCAGGATGGAGAACAGTATAGGGTACGTCACCTATAGCCACAAGTTCCATAATTACGGGTAAAACAGGCGTGAATGGCATCATGAGGTTTTGAGCTCGAGCTCGCACCCATTTGAGGTAAGGTTCCCAAGGAATGGAGTTCTGGTGCCCCAAAGTCTTGGTATCAGTCTTCTTTACCATGCCCCAAACGTGTATGAACCTTCGTCGGTAATTCTGGAGATCGTGGTTGTAGTCGAACACAATATCTGGGAGAAGCATATCATGTGGACCATCTCTTTGAGAAAAACCAAACTGACGTAGAGCTAAAGAAGGATGGTAAGTGATACCTCCCCTTATAGCAAGTAGTGGTACATTAGGGAATTCTCCACAACGTTCAATGAAAGTGAAGTCCTTTTGAGAGAAAAGACTCCAACGGATATCTGAATGAGAGAGTGACATTAATCTTTGAGACCACTTTAACCTTTGTTCATTCTTCAAAACTGATGGAGGAAGGTGCGAAATAAACCACCTGGAAAGTAACGGTATACAACACATGAGAGTTCCTCGTCTCTTAGTAGTACGAGTGTGGAGAGAATGCAGAATGTCTCCAAGTAAAGTAGGCACTGGATTGCGGGTAAGAAACAACTTGATGGCGTTAACATCTATGAATTGATCCGAGTTAGGGAATAGAACCAAACCATAGATTAACAAGGCTACAATATCTTCGAATGCATGGAAACTCATAACTTTGAGGAATTCTCGGGCTTTCTTAATCAGGAACTTAGCAAGTAAACCCTTAACTCCGCTTCTGGTTTCCCAATTAGCTTCAATGTCGGAGCGCTTAAGATGTAAGGCTGATGCAATATCTTTGTACTTAGGAACCTTTTCTAGACCGGTGAATGGAATTTGGTCAAGAATAGGTATCCCAAGCAGCTTAGAGAACTCTTCCAAGGTAGGAACCAACTGATAATCTGGGAATGTAAAGCAATGGTGTTTTGGATCGAAGAACTGGAATAAGACATGCATCATATCTTCTTCAAAACCGGAGATAACCAAATCAAGCAAATAACCATGTCTCTTGATGAACTGGGCATGATCGGGAATTTCTAAAACCAATTCCTTGAGCTGAGAAGGTATATCCATGAAGTTGATTCGGATAGTCTTTCTAGAAGCCATAATTCCTACAAAACAGAGCAAAGATAAATCCCTAGGTCCTTGAAATAGTTAGAAATGATATGCAATGCGAATGATGTCATGATGTCATGTTTAGCACACACAAACAATTCACACAATGAGCCTAGGTTTAAGGCTTGCAAGAGGTATAGGTGATTACCCCACCAAAAGTTTGAGTTGGTTCATCCTGTCCTATAATAGTAATCGGGTTCTAGGAATCTCACATCATTGATCTTTCTCGTAGGCGTTTATTTCAATACGACTACCAAGTGTTCGACCGAAAATATCCCAAAAGTCTTATCTCAATGAGCGTAGCATCGAGTATCAACCAACCTTAGTCTGCACCAAATCCGGCCATCTCAATACCTTCTAATGGCCAAGATGGGTCAATTAAGGTTCTAAAAGTCTAGTTAGTGCTTGATGACACCACGCAGAAGCCAAATACTATCCTCAACTTGGAAATGAAGAGTATCAGGACATCCAAAGTGTCACACTAACGTAGCCATCATGTTGACCGTTTCGATATACGTCTAACGGTCGCGATGATTTATTGCTACTTACCTAAAAGGAAACCCGGATCCGGGGTGTAGGATCCCCCACAAATATAATACCCAAGCAACCCTTAAAGATAAAGCAAGCAAGTCAAACAAAAAGCAGTAAAGGTGATCTAAAAATCCCTAAGGTATTCTCTCTTTAGGGTGTCTCCCTGGCAGAGTCCCCAGTTCTGTAACACGGTGACTGACTTTGTAGGTTTTTGTATCGCAAGTGTGCGGATAGCAAGAGTCGCCACCGACTTTTCTTTTATCCAATTAAGGGAAGGTAAAAAGTACAGAAAAAGACCTTCGTTAGATTCTGAGTAAGGGAGAAGGTTATGAAAAGGGAAGGTATTAGCACCCCTTTCCATCCGTAGTTATCTACGGGCTCTTAGTTGCTCTTAGATCACTTTGAAATTGTGCTTTCTGTGTGTTTGACAAAAATGTTTTGAAAAGGCATTTCACTTTGACTTTGTAATGATTCATGTAGGAATGTATACAAAGTGTTCGGAAATGTTTTTGTTTTGGAAAGAGTTTGAACTTTGACAAGAAGTGTGAGGTGTGAAAAGTATTTTAATAGAGCAAGCAACTAAAAGTCTTATTACCTACTCAGAATGGTCGTTTTTGTGCATCATTTTACGTTCCTTTAGAATAGCGCTATCCATACCATTAGTTGGTAGGTAACTCTATTTGCTGGATGTAAGCGGGACATTCGAAGGGACATCGTATGGTCATAGAAAGCAACTTGTAGGAAGTATCCTAGCACATTCGAAGGGACTATCATCATTTTTCGTAGGCGACAATCGAGGGTCAAGATCATGTATTCGTAGGCGACATCATGGGTCTTATGATCATTGTATCGAAGGGACTATGATGATTTGTTTTGAAGGCAACAGTGCTAGAATACCTCTACGTTCGAGGGACTTGACCATTTGAATTCGTAAGGCAACGAGAGAGAATTACCCTAAGGGGTGCACGTGTGAAACGAGTGTGTCAAATTCAGATATGTTTTCTTGCATTTAGAAGTGATCTATGTTCAATTTTATCTTTCCATGCACGCCTAGTTACTAGCAGTTTATAGGGTACAGAAATTAAATTGCGGAAAGATAAATCCTACGCTATTACATGGCTTTGGGGCAGATACATAATTTGGAATGCGGAAAATAAAAGTCCTAATTAAACTATTACATCCCATAAGCAATTACATAATTGGAAAAAAGAAAACAATAAAAAGAAATCGTCCGAAACGAGATAACCTGTGAAAAGATGAGAAATCGGAAAATACGAGGAAATCGAATAAGAGGAAAATGTTAGTAAAAATGATAATTTTAAAATGAGAAAAATATTTCATGCAAGAAACAACATTAATATGCTAAAATAATTTTTTGGGATTTTTTGGCATTAACTTAATAATTAAAAACTAATTAAAAGTGATTTAAATGATAAACTAACAATTAAATTAAATATGCATGCAAAAATAATATTTTTAATTTTATAAATTAAATAAACATTTTCTGGAAATAATGCACAAAGAAAAATATTTTTTGGTGTTTTTAAATGCATAATAAAAATTGTTGAAATTAAATTAAAATGCATGAAAATATAAATAAAAAAAAAATGAAAATAGTTGAAAAAACATGAAGTTTGTAAAAGAAAAGAAAAACCGGTCCTGGTGAGGCTCGAACCCATGACCTCTTGGAGCATCTTCAAACAGTCAATGCCTTAACCGCTGGGACAAGTGACATCTGGTGTTTGTAAAGCTGAAAACAATTGAATATAAAGGGTAACGTGTCATGGTTATGTTTGAAACACAGTCAGCCACGCGTGGACCCCAGTTGGATGAGAGAACGAATCAAATCGCCCAGAAACGCCACGCCAGCCTTCGCCGGTCCAAGCCAGTCAACGACGCTGGAGCCCTAGCTCCGGTCGTCTTCTCCGATCATCCAAATCTCCAAACCTGAAAAATACGCAAAATAAAAAGGCAAGAGGTACCCCACCCCCCTAAATCGGACCTTGCGAATCCAATGGTGGTGTTAGTTTCGATTAAAAACGCCTCTAGCTACCGGTTCGAAGCTCAATAGTTCAAGAACCCTGAACATGGCATCACATGATTTTGACGTTCAAGCTTGCTAACGATTGCCCAGATCATGTATATTGAACCTCATGAACACATTAGAATCATTAGAATCAATTAAAACACGCAGGATAATAAAATGCAAAATCAAGAAAAAATTGAATATGTATGATCGATCATGTATGCATCGATTCAGGGTACTTTGATCAATAACAATGATGTGTATTTACTCATACTTACCCTAGGAACACAAAGGAACGATTTTGGATGGCTGAAAGTGGCTGGAAATCAAAATTCGAATTTTGACAATTCTTGAAAAAATTTGGCAAAGTGTGGGTTGTTGTAAGGGCTAGGGTTTCGTCCTTTGTAATACAGCGTGCTGGCTATTTATAGAGGGAATTAGGAGAGGAAAAAGAAGGAAAAAAGATTTGGTCTTGAATGTGCATTGAATATTTTTCAAATAAAATCAAATTTTGGAGAAAATTTGATTTTCTCTTCAATGTGAAGGCTAGCACGAAATTGGCATGTATCATGGGCTTCCCTGGACCTCAAGTTTGATATAAATTCACTCCTTTTGGAAAAATATCTTATTTTCATATTTTATATAATTTAATTTTGAATTAAATGGTTTTAAATCCAAAAATAAATCAATAAAATAGAAAATTTCCATGGCCAAACATCAATGGGTCACAAATAACATCATGAACATGTTTGGATCATAAGATTATAGGCCCATTTGGAAATTTTTGCATTTTGACCAATATCTCCTTTTGTGCAATTGTCCAAAAATGCCCAACTTCTAAATAGTGTATCTTGCTCAATTTTCCACATCTTTGAGTGTTCTTAGACTTTTTGGAAAGCTCTAAGAGTCCTCTAACCAGCCTCTTTGGTTTCATCTCAATTGGAGTTTCCATGCTCAATATATCTTCAAAACAAAATGTTGACTTTTTGTTGACTTTGAAAAGGACCTGTAATGTTTTGATCCATACTTTCCAAATGAAGCATTTTTTGAACATTCTTGTGAGACATGAAGTTGTAGAGAATTGAATTTCCTTCAAAACAAGTGTTGGTGGAAAAATTTCGAGAAAGTATGAAGAAGTTATGCTCAGTCAAAGTTTGGTTGACTTTTCACTAAGAAACCCTAATTTGGAAAGTATGACTTTTGAGCAAATCTTGAGTTTTCTTCATGAATCATGATCAACCCTTGATCAAATGATGAATGTAACTTCAAAATTAGGATGTTGACCAAAAATCATGAAGTTTGACTGTATGTTGACCACAATTGACTTTTTGTCCAATACAACTGATTTTCAACCATCTGAGCAATTGTCTGAGGAAATTTGACTTGTGAAGCTTGAAACTTGACATGGAGAATCTTTGAAGCATATGAGGAGGCATGATGACCATTGGAGATGTTGGAAGTCCATCTTGGTCTGAGAATTGCCAAACCCTAGTTTGGGTTGATTGTCTAGGAGGGGGTTTGTCTGATCAACCTTTGAGGAATCCTTGAGTATGGATGTATGAAATGTCTTGAGAAGATGGAGGGAAAATTTTGGGGTATGACACCAGTCTTTGTAAGTGACGACCATTTTCTGGATGATCTTCTTAATGTTCTTGTTGGCGGCTTCCACAACGCCATTCATCTTTGGTCGGTAAGGAGAAGAGTTATGGTGCTCAATCTTGAATTCCTCACACCGTTCTTTCATCATTTTGTTGTTCAAGTTCAATCCATTATCTGTAATGATCTGGCTTGGAACTCTATATCTGCAAATGAGGTTGTTCTTGATAAACCTCACAACCACTTGTCTTGTAACATTGGCGTAAGATGCTCCTTCGACCCATTTGGTGAAGTAATCAATGACCACTAAGATGAAATGATGACCGTTTGAAGCTTTTGGTTCAATCATTCCAATCATGTCAATTCCCCACATTGATAAAGGCCACAAAGAGGAGAGAATGTTGAGTACAGTCGATGGCACATGGATCTTATCCGCGTAGATCTGGCACTTGTGACATTTCTTAACGTGTTTACAGCAATCGGCATTTTCATCCAATAGTAACCGGCTCTTAAGATTTTCTTAGACATTGCATGTCCATTTGAATGAGTTCCAAAGAACCATTCATGAACTTCGTGTATTAACATATCTGCTTCGTGTCTATCCACACATTTAAGCAAGTCCACGTCGAAGTTTCTTTTGTATAGAACATCTCTAATTAGGAAGACATTTCCAGAAAGCCTCCTTAGAGTTTTCCTATCTTTGTGCGATGCCCCAAGCGGGTACTCTTGATTTTGAAGGAAGCGTTTGATATTGTGGTACCACGGTTTATCATTGATGACTGCTTCAGTTGCAAATACATAGGTGGGTCTTTCAAAACGTCTAATGTTGACCTTAGGCATATCGTTCAAATGGTTGACTTTGAACATGGAAGATATAGTGGCCAAGGCGTCTGCCATTCGATTCTGATCTCGAGGAATGTGATGCAATTCAACTTTGTTGAAGAAAGTCAACAAGCGTTTTGCATAATCTTGGCAGGGAACCAAACCAAGGTGATGAGTTTCGTACTTGTCTTTGATTTGATTGATCATAAGAGATGAATCTCCATATATGTCAAGGATCTTGATCCTTAAGTCGATGGCTTCTTTGATACCCATGATACAAGCTTCGTATTCTGCGATGTTGTTAGTGAAATCAAATAGCAATCTTGCGGAAAACGGGATATGAGTACCCTCGAGAATAATGATGGCTACCCCAATTCCATTGCTGAAAACGTTAACTGCTCCATCAAAAATTAGGCCCCATCTTGATTCATGATCAGGACCTTCTTCAAGTAATGGTTCGTCACAATCTTTCATCTTTAAGTACATAACATCCTCGTCAGGGAAGTTAAAATTGAGATATTGGTATTCGTTGATTGCTTGATAAGCCAAGTGATCGGCGAGAATGCTTCCTTTGATCGCATTTTGGGCGTGGTACTCGATGTCATATTCAGATAATAACATCTGCCATCCGGAAATTCACCCTGTTAAGGCAGGCTTTTCAAAAAAGTACTTGATTGGATCCATTTTGGAGATTAACCAAGTCGTGTGGTTGATCATGTATTGGCGGAGACATTTTGAAGCCCATACCAAAGCACAACATGTTTTCTCGAGCATGGAGTAATGAGTTTCACAATCTGTAAACTTCTTACTCAAGTAATAGATGGCATGCTCCTTCTTACCGGTTTCGTCTTGCTGTCCAAGCACGCAACTCATGGAATCTTCTAACAAAGTAAGGTACATAGGATCTTTGTCAGGATCTACTTCAATACCTTTTTGGCTAACAATGAAACCTAGGATCTTTCCAGATCTCACCCTAAAAATGCATTTGTTAGGATTCAAGTGAAGTTGATATTTCCTTAGTCGTTGAAACAACTTCAAGAGATATTCTATATGTTCTTCTTCAGTGTCAGACTTTGTTATCATGTCATCCACGTAGACTTCGATCTCTTTGTGCATCATGTCATGAAAAAGAGTAGTCATTGCCCTTTGGTAAGTCGCACTTGCGTTCTTTAATCCAAATAGCATTACTTTGTAGCAAAATGTTCCCCATGACATGATAAAAGATGTCTTCTCCATGTCTTCAAGAGCCATTTTGATTTGATTATAACCAGAGAAACCGTCCATGAAGGAAAAGACGTTGAACTTAGCAGTGTTGTTAACCAGCATATCAATATGTCGTAATGGGAATCGTCCTTTGGACAAGCTTTGTTCAAGTCCCGGTAGTCAACACACATCTTGACCTTTCCATATTTATTTGGAACAAGCATTATGTTGGCTAACCATTGAGGATATTTGGAGGTGACGAGAAAACTTGTTTCGAGTTGCTTTTGAACCTCCTTTTTTATTTTATTGGCCATATTTGGGTGAGTCCTACTCAGTTTCTGCTTAACTGACGGACATTCAGGCTTTAATGGCAAGTGATTCTCTACAATGTTGGAATCCAACCATGGCATGTCCCGGTCAGACCAAGCAAACACATCGACGTATTCTTTGAGAAGATCTATCAGTTTTCTCTTGACATCATCGTCGAGTAGCGCTCCGATGCTTAATTATTTTCTATCTTCCTCAGAACCCAAGTTGATAGTTTCTAAAGGCTCTTCCTGAGGTCGAATGGTTCTTTCCTCATGATTAAGTAGTCGGGAAATTTCATATGGGATCCCTTCCTCTTCCTCTTCTTCGGCTTCAAACACAGGGAATTCAAAGTTGGGAGAGGGCATAGGGTTATTACATTCAATGGGTTTATTGATTTTTAATCTGCACATATGATTTATGTTCTTTTTTTAGAAAATAGTGAATGCAAAAGTGTATGCAGATTATTTGAAAGTGTTTTTTATTTGTTTTTTAGGATTACCATTTCTAGAAAAAAGGAAAAAAATGAAAAACAAACACATAAATGTGGGAATTCAAAACGATGATTTATTTATGATTCACATTTGAAACAAAGCCCTAAACACAAACTTTTTTGTCTTGGGCGAGACAAAGAGAACAAAATTTAAAAGCTAGCCCTATGAAATATCTCTCTGCCTTGGGTTGGGCGAGAGTTCAAAATAAAAAAGAGATGATTACTTTGAACAGTGAACAACAGTCGGAGCCTCAACAACTTTCCAATAGTGACGAACTCCTTGGTAAACTATGTATTCTGGAAGTTTTCCCTTAGGATCATCTTTAGTGATGACGTTGATCGTTGGTGGAGCAGGATTTGAAAGCTCTGGTTTATTATCCTTGTCCTTTGTACTGCTGAGGTAATCTTCCTCTGCTTGTTCGACAGGTCGAGGAGTGTAAAATTAGGTACATGTATATTCAAGTAACATGTATCCTGGGCTTTTAGGGTGTAATTCCCAATCTTCTGGATGAAGAGACGCGTTATCATAGACACTTTCCAAGTCATCTTCAGGACCATCTTCCCAATTGTCTCCAAAAATTGCATTTATCTGTGAATAAACAAATTCAGATTCAACAACCTTGGCAGGTGTATTAAAGTGAAGGTCTTCACTCGTGCTCTCAAATGGAGGATGAGATTGAGAGGGCATGTAGGCCTCTTCTGGTTGACTGAGATATTCAAGAGGATCTTCCCATCCAGTTGGTTGGATGTCTTTGATTGAAATTCTTGAACTTTCAGGGGCGGTATATTTACTATGAAGTCAAATCTTCCACTTGGCTGCCCCAAGGTATCCCAAAATCAGGTGGGATAGGTGGAATTTCTTCTTTATCATCTTACTAGAACATGCCTTCAAATTTTTATGAAGGAGGATAGAATGGTGTATACGGTTATTCCTAAGATATGTACCCAGCATCGTTGAGATAAGTCTTCCATTCTTCTGAACCAGAGAGATTTTCTTCAGTGTCTTCTTCAATAAGGACATTGACCTATTGGGGAACAAGGTTAAGGAAACCTCCACTTTGGAACACTTCTTTGATCAAACGAAGAGTTTCATCCTTCTCAGTGGCTTTTGAGAGTACTGCAGTAAATCTGAGTCGCGTTTTAGTTTCGTTGTTGACAAGAATCGTAACTTGTCCCCAACCGGCGAAAGTACCATCTTTCACTATCTGTGCTGCTTCTTTGTAAGAGGTGATAAATGATCTGTTTTTCTTAGCAGATTTGTCTTCTAAAGAGAGACCTTGGAACTGCGTTCCTTCCACATCATCAACAGTGATTGTCACACCCCAAAATTTGCCTCATTTCTTTGTTTTATTTTTCATCTGGTCATATTGAGCATAACCGTTAGCCCTAATTCAATTGCATGCATACATGCATTATCTTTATGGTGGATTAAAATCAAGGCGTGAATTTCACGATCAATTTGATGGTTTCTCTTTGTGGAAGTTTAGTTACCGGGCCATTAGTTTCATTTGTGATTGGGTTTTTGTGTGGGTTGCAATATTAGGAGTTTGGTGATTAAGGCTTGGAATTTAAAGAAGAAAAAAAACAAGTAGATTCGAACGTTAGGTTTGATTTCATAAGTGGAAGAACATTCGTGCAAGAGTTAACAAAGCCATAATCAAATTTTCTCATTTGTATTTTACAACGGAATTTTTCTTTGAAGTAATGTTTGGATTTTGGATTCAATTTCTAAAAGAAATTATCAAGTTTAAGTGCACTTGGAGCCAAATTTGTATTTGAAATTGATTCAATTCCTTTTAAGATTCAAGTCTTGAAACTAACATGACTTCACTGGGTGCATATGTGAAGCAATCCCAATGCAAATAAGTTCTAAGGGAATTGGAAGATGTTCTAATAATACTACAAGCCCAATGATATTGTTCAGATCAAATTACGTTTTGAGCTATATTAAAAGAAAGGATGAACACAGTATCAAATAATTCGAATGTATCCTCAAGTTCCATTTGGATTATTTGGTTCTATTACAACAAGTCAGCTTTTAAAATAAAAGAAAGAAGCTTTTTGAAGTATTAAGGGAAGCCCATGGCCTAATACAAAGAATACAAGATAATCAAAATTCTTTCCATTTGCCAAGGATGCCACGGTTCTGCTTTCTGTTCGCATGATCAATGGATTCCGCTTCCTCACTCACCCCGCCCATTCCTCCTCCATTCGGCGGTTGCGGCGGGATCTGCATCATTGTATGGTGCAAACTCTGGTGGAAGTTTTAGCATTATACCATCCAAAGAATTGCATAGTGGTAATGTACCTGGCAGGGACTCAAGAAGATAAAATTCGTTTAGCATTGTTTCAAGCTTCATTACACAACTACAAAGAAGAATCCAAGGGTTTTGAATGCAATTTATGACCAAAGAATGCAAACATTCGCTCAATACTTTTTCACTAAAGCAATTCAAAGACAGAGGAAGAAAAATCGTGCTAGAATTTCGAATCAAATGTGCTCACCTACGAGAAACTGGATACGATTTGCATCCTGTGTCAAACTCAGTACAGAATTCTGCCCACCATTTCTAGTCCCTGCATTCATCGAAATATCAACCATCAGTAAAAGGCAGCCCGAGTTCTTTAAGCAAGGAGAACTGTGCGTCAACTTTCTGTATTGTTCTACTTCCAACCTGCATACACCAGCAATAAACCAATTCTCATGTTTTTCTGTAAGTGACAAATGAACCAGAATTCTACACCATGGTTTGCATCATCAATTGACATCAATTTAATGATATGTTAATAAGAAATGAATGTGCACTCGGCGATTTAGGCATGGAAAAATCTGTCGAGACATAACGCAGGAATTTACCATTTACCTCTACATTTTAAAGAGTGATAACAAGCAGCCCATGTTAGTCCATGACACGATATAACCAACACGCACAGTTTATTGGCAAGGTAGCAGAAGAAGAAGAAGATGGCAAAGGCTGTCCAGAACCAGGTTACATAAGCTCGGTGACGAACCTACAAAGAACAATAAATGCAGTGAGCATCAAGTAGTCGAAAACTGTAGAAGCAACAAGAACATAAATCATAGGGACAACATTGAGAAATGTAGTTTAAATTTTGTTTTAAGAAAAGAAAACTTCAAATGCAAGAAAGGCAATACCATATTTTTCTTTGTTAAAACAGAATATGTTGTAAATAAATGAGCAAACCAGGGGGGTCCACTGTATCAGACTTTTACCACAGATAAAGTTCCAACTTTTTCCAGCCTGGACAGCTCACTTCTACTTCACAAAATAATATGTTTTGCTAGCATTTTACCCAGCCTTTTTTTACTGTTACATCAGTTAAAATCTTTTGACAAAGAAAAATAGTACATCGTGCTTTTTTTTGAATTTTTCCCACTACCTGCTGCACCAAGGTTAACTCCCTCCACTCTAACCAACTCCAAGCCTAGTCACCTATCCTAACCTAAATCCAAGCCACCTTTCTGACCTCACTCCAAACCTCTCTCACCCAGACCTACACTCTATATAAATCACCCTGTTCCCTCTCATGCACCAGCAACTCTCAGCCTAGCAAAACTCTGCAGAATTTTTTCCCTAAACACCTATTCACTCAAAGCTCTCAACCCTAATTTCTCCTTCAAATTTCACACTGAAATTTGAAGTAGAAAGAGCTAAACCACTCATACCAGTTCAGTCCAGGAAGTAAAGGAGAAGAAGGCTACCGAACCCACCACTAATATTTTCTTTCTGTAACATAGCGCACTGCTTTCTCTGCATCATAGCCTTGAGTTTTAACTTGCCCTTATACATGCTTAAGTTCTTCTATTCTGCATCATTTTCATGGTTAACTTTTAGTTTCTTCCAGCATACAAACTAAATGCAAAACAGATATTTAAGGTTTTCTTGATATTACCTTATACGTTTTTTCTGTCATCTTGGTTGGCTTGTGTCCGAAATCTACATAATATCAATGATAAGCCCTAGGAGAAACTACCTTTCGGCTAGTACTCCATGAGGCTGAGATATTCTGCCAGTCTCATGAATCTTGCATCATCTGCCATGAATAGCTAACTTACATTAGATACAAGCTAACATGAGAAGTGAATGCTTGAAGTTTTCTTCATGTTACCTGATACGTTTTCTGCCAGCTTGAATGGTCGGTGTTCAAATCTTTCGCCGCTTGAATGGTCTCGTGCTCAAATCGTGGTGATACCGACGAGAAACTCAAGGAGGGCGATGTTGAATCAAGATCGTAGTCAAGGTATTTCGCCAATCTCGTATGCCCCGCACCATTCTTCATGAAATAAGTGAAAATCCTATTAGAATAAACTAAGTGTAAAACGAATATTTTGACGCTTTTATATTACCCGATATATCTTTCTCGCCATTGAACGCCTTTTATTCGAAATCGGTAATACCGATGAGAAGCTCAAGGAGAAACTTATGTCGAATCAAGACTCCATAGAGTCGAGGTATTACGTTAATCTCGTATTCACATCAACGCCCATTTCGCTTTTTCCTTACAAAGCGTAAAGATGTATGGTTAGAAGGTTAATGTTTCAAAATTGTAAGTCACAAATGTATGCTACCTTACCGATCGATACCGAGATGACCCGAGATGACCACGAGCACGCTGCTTCGTTGAGGTTGCAAGGGAGATCCGGATACCGATATGAACCAATTTTACTGGTAATCTTTGAAACCTGGGGTTGTTGATTTAGAAAACCTTTGATCGTTCCGGTTGGGGATTTCATTGGAAAACTGTTTTGAAGTTTGGATTTGTGAGAAGATTCGGACTGGGGATTTTGTTGGAACGCCGAAATCGATGAAGGTTAAATTTCCCGTTTGTGTTTTTGTCTCGAATCGGAAGCTCTGAAGAATCCATGGCTGTTCGTGTTTGTGTCTCTCGTAAGGGAAGGGGATGAACTGATTTGGGAATTAGGGTTCTAAACCCAGTTACCCGGTTTGTTGTTTTGGTGAGGGTTTGGACCCGGTTTGAACCGGTCCGGCCCAGTGATCCAACCGGTTCTCTCTTAAACCCATATATAATTTTTTTTTTATATTCATTTCATTTCATTTTTTTTAACAAGAATTTCTAATTGATTTCTATTGTCTTTTTTTTACATATATATATTTGAATACACTCTCATATTATTTTAATCATTTTCCTTCACATATTGGTTTAATCTGATTATTTAAGTTACTAAATTTTATTTTTAATAAATTTACATGGGTAAGTTAATTGTTCCTCGATTTATATTAATTTTCACATGTCTGAATGGTCCGTTATAAATTCCTTTTTCCCCGTCTGCTTATTCATAATTGTACACTTATCCAAACCCAACAAACCTCGCATCTTGGTCCATATACCGAATCTGAACTTTCTTCAAGGGTCGAATGGTAGGGAATAGACATCTGTCTATTCTCTCGAGATTTAATCAAGAATAAGTCACCTGACTTATATTGATTGATCAAAACCCGCTCAAAACACTTTCATAATCAAAGTTCCAAACCTCGATCCAACGTCGAGTGATTTTTTTACGAAAATTTCTTTTCCCAAATATACAAGGGTTGAATGGTAGGGAATAGACATCAGTCTATTTCTCTCGAGATTTAATCAAGAATAAGTCATCTGACTTACATTGATGAATCATAACGACAAAATACTTTAAAGATATCTCATTTTTAGAAAAGGACTAAATGAGGCAGTCAAGGTATCTACCTTTTCTCGCTCTAAGTGTGCGAGTCCCAAGTATCTACTTTGGACATACAAACACTTGTGTCCTATAAAATCAATCCAAACTCATTCAAATATTTTTCTGCGCCCATGCGCACCACTCTCTTCTAAAATCAAACCAACCAACAATCTTTTCATTTTCAAGAAGAACTACGGAGTTTTGACTTTCCCATTGCACGAGGGAATACGTAGGCACAAGGTTTTGAAACCGCGGCAAACTCAAAATAATATAAAAACAAAACCCTTCTTCTTTCTCTTTTCTCGATCATTACTTATAAGATAGCAATTAGCATTAGCACTTGAAAACACACATGAACTAGACGGGTCCCATCGAGTACGATGGATGTGAGGGGTGCTAATACCTTCCCCTTGCATAACCGACTCCCGAATCCATCTTTTGGTCTCGTAGACTATCTTATCCTTTGCTCGTGGGTTTTACTCGATGTTTTCCCATTCCTTTTTGGAATAAATAAATACTCGATGGCGACTTCATTGTACCGAGAAATTTGTAAATTTTTTGAGGCGCTACAGTTGGCGACTCTGCTGGGGAAAATACCATAAGCGAGTCAACCCTAGTTTGGTTTTTTGTGTGTTTATGTGGTTTACTGTTTTATTGCTTTCTTATTGTTTTATATTATTTATGGTTATATACTGTTTTATTTCAATGTGGTGATGTTAGGTTTCTCAAGGGTAATATGTTACTATGTGCGAGACTCATTACACAGGTCTAAGAAAAAACATTTGGATTAGAGGGTGTTGTGTAGTACTTAGACTTGCAAGGCTCCTGACTTGCAAGTCGGTACAAAGACCCCGCCTAGAGTCGGTTCTCTTGGGATGTTGTTGACTTTACATGTCTATGTACTGTTGATAATATTTTCAATGGGGGCCTATGACTCTAGTTATCACTTTAGGAACCCTGAAAATGAATCTTTGACTCCTCCGAACCAATGGTTGTGTAGTGCTTATCAGATATTTATCTTGTTAAGTCGCACGAGAAAACCTTTACTAGAATCGTTTCCATAAGCTATAATAACGACGTGTATTCCTATGCTACGTCGTTATTATTGTCGAAATGGGACCCTGGATTCTAGGTATCTTGTTATCAAAAAAATATGTAGAACCACCTTGTGAGGGGAATTGTTGGGTAGACGTCGAAACCATGGCCGACCGTCCTTTTAAACCCTTGTCCTTTTAACTTTACCTGTAATTTTGCGCATGACATCAATATGTATTGCATCACATTACATTTTTACATGCGTTTCCATTGCATTGCATTCACAACAAAAAAAAAATCATTTGCATTCAAAAATAGAAATAAAATCATGTATTTGCATGCATGCATTTTCTCCTCCACAACAAAAAAACTCATGTCACCTTTTGTTCTTGGCCAGTTAGCTGATTTCCTGCACTCATGGCAAGTCTGATAGACCAATTGGGACATAATCAAGTATTGATAAGAGAGGACCTGGAAGGTGTGAAAGATAAGGTGGATCAAATGTTGGAAGCCATGCTAGCTTCTTCGGAGAACAATGTCCAGGATGCTGCTACAGATCATGTTGATTCCATGTTAGGATTTACTGTTATATCTAATCCAATGTACGATTCTCCTCTGCATGTGAACGATCCTATTCAACCTCAATTGATGCTCAACGCAATCCCTACAGTCCAAAGACAATCAAATGTTCAAGAAGATTATATCCCACATCCTCAGGCTGCTAAGAAGCCTAGGTTTGCCAACTACATGCAAAATCCTCAAGGAACGAATTCAATGGTCAACACCAGAGCTCCTCAAGATACTGAAGCCAGACGAATGTGTCTTGATTTGAAGGAACAATTGAGGGTATTGAATGGAAACGATATTATTGGTCCAGATGCTGCTGACCTTTGCTTAGTGTCGAACGTCGTGATCCCACCAAAGTTTAAAATGCCAAACTTCGAGAAGTACAAAGGTGTTAGTTGTCCAGAGACTCATTTGAAGATGTTTGTTCGCAAGATGTCTGCATATGCTCATGATGAAAAGTTTCTCATCCATTGTTTCCAAGACAGTCTTAGCGGGGCATCTCTGGATTGGTATACACAATTGGAGAAAAAGGATGTTCACAATTGGAAAGACTTATCTTCCTCATTCCTGAAACAATATGAGTTCAACCTTTCCATGGCTCCAACCCGTATCCAATTACAGAATCTTTCTCTGAATATTAACGAGTCGTTCAAGGAGTATGCTCAAAGATGGAGAAAATTGGCCGCTCGAGTTAAAACACCAATGCTTGATAGGGAGTTGGTTGACTTGTTTTTGAATACCTTACCTAATTCATACTTCGAAAGAATGATAGGTTGTACATCTTCAAGTTTCTCTAACTTGGTGATGGTGGGAGAACGCATTGAAAGCAGTCTCATGAGTGGAAAACTCCAAGATGCCTCGAGTAGCCAAGCTGATGAGGAAGATTTCTTCAGAGGTTCTCAAATGGAAGAAGAGGATTATGAAACCAATGCAATTTGGGAAGCTCCGCAGGCTCCACCTCCTATACCTTATGGTCAACCTCCGTATGTAGCAATTCAAGATCAAGACCGATGCTTCTCGGTCCACGCGAAACCATGGGGCACTCCTCATGCAAAGAAACAAGTTCAAGGCCGTGGATATCAAAGTCAACGTCAGAATCCACGCAAACCTCGAAGTAATTTGGAAAGAAGGAATGCTCCTCTTGATCCAATTCCAGTGACTTTCAGTCAACTTCTGCCATATCTGGTTCAAAATTCATTGGTGGTTCCTAAATTTCTTAACCCACCAAAGGTATTCCCGCTTGGTTATGATCATAACGCGCGATGTGGATACCATGATGGAACAGTAGGCCACTCAACAGAGGACTGCAACGCCTACAAAGCCAAAGTTCAATAGTTGATTGACCAGAAGTACTTGACTCTTCAAGGAGGAAATCTGTTTGTGAATGGCAACCCCGTACTCAAGTGAGCACTAAGACCACAGAAATTCATCTGAATCAACAAGTCAAGACAGAGTTCAAGTCTCCTCAACAACGACAGTCTTTTATTTCTTTACTGCATTTTCACGTGTATCTTGTTTAATTGCTTAAACTTTGTTTGCATGTAGAAACTTGTTTGTTTTTATATTAATGCAATGAGTATGTTTGTCTTGAAGTAATCCATTCGTTGTCACTCAATTCATTCGTTATCACTCTTTAAATGATTTGCGAGCATTTTGATACCAACGTTACCAATCCTTTCGCCTAGGCAAAGATTGGAGGGAGGATGACGATAATTGAAAAACGCTAGATCTCTGAATGTATGCTCTTGAGTAAAAACCTTGCTGATGATGTACAGGCCTTGTTTCAATTTCCTAAACACCGGAGTTATAAGGGAGCTAGACCCTCGTTAACCCCCTTCGAGCCTTGAAGTAGGAGTTTCTTTTCTGTTTAGAAGAACCCTCATTTTTCAACCAGGGGCGGGTAGTGTTCAGTTAATCTGATTGAGTGTTCAGAACTCATCAAGAGAGTATGCATCAAAGGATACAACAATGGCTATCCTTCTATAGGTTGAGGAAGGTCAGAACCGCAAGAGTCAATCTTCAACTATCAACGCTGTGCATCAGAAGGGAATGATAACATGTTGGGTATCTCTCGCACATCGAAAGGTCAATAGATGACGATACAACAACGATTATCCCTCATCTACCCAAGGACTCAGACAGTCACCATCACTTTTAACAAATCAAAGATTGTGTAAAGATCCACGACTTGTTCAAAAAAAATGAAATGATGAATAGGAAAAGACAAAAAGCCCGCTAAGACGAAACTTAGTAATAAGTCGCTTAGGTAAAAGTTAGGCAAGATTTGGGAAAGCAAAAAAAAAAAATCCCGAAATGCATTTTCGGAGAAAATTTTCAACAAAGAACAAGTCGTGTGGTTAGACACCAAAGACAAAATGTGAGTGACTGTCGTGTCCAAGAAACCTCGTATTGGTTCCTCAACCATCATAAACTCCTCTCAAGAGATGAGTGCTCGTATCAAGATAGTTGAACTTAGGACTGAAGGACATCATGGAGAATGGGCGGGCACCAAATATTTTGAGCCTAAAAATCCTTTTTCTAAAAATAAAAAAAAAACCGTGAACCAAGCCACGTTACAACCCTCAAAAGTCCTAATTGAAGCATGGGTTAATTCAAAAGCATACAACAAAGAGATCGCGTTTACCTGACTCCTACAGTGTGTGTTAAGTATCTGTGTTGGTATCATATGCTCGTCTTATCTTTCAAAAAGAATGTTTTCAATGTTGCACTCTAAAAGTGTTTCACTCGCAAATAGGACATAATGTTTTTCATACAAAACTTCAAGACGCATAAATGTTGCATTATAATTGTCATAATAAACATTCTTCTACATGTAAAATAATTATTTGACATTAAAGAAGTTCTCATAATGAACATCAGTGAAGAGTTTAACTTTGTCCAAAGAAGAGAAACTTGATTACTCCGTTGAGTTAAAAGTTAATTGTATCAAGAAGCATGGCGTATAAGGACTCCTTTGAGCATATCACAAGTTGTTTTCTTAAGATTCTGTTAACTTGGGGGCAATTAAGTCAGAAGTAAGCTTCCTCAAACTTCTGCCAATCTGGGGGCAGGTCCTTAAAGAGTAACCAGTCGGTGACTTGGTCCTTCCCAAATAACAATTAGCCTGGGACAACTGTCATTTCAAGAATCAGTGAACCTGAAGCAATTACCGCGAGACATGGAAGTCTCTCTAAGGCTAAATTGGGGCATTTCGCTTCAATATCTGTAGAACTAATCGCTCAGTTCCGAGGCAATTACTTCGAGACGTCGAAGCCTTCCAAAAAAACCTCTCGTTCCATCAAGTTAGTTGCTCACATGTTGTCTGATTGAAGTAATTACTTCGAGACGTAGGAGTCTCTCTAGAGCTCATCCTGGAGCAAGTCTTCCCTATGTTTGCATAGCCAATTACCCAAATACAATCAATCTGAAGAAGTCACCATGACACATTGGAGTACCTCCAAAGAGCATATTGGTTCATGCTATTTCTATAGCACGGTGAAGTCGATCCTTCAAGATTTAGTCAACCTAGAGAGGTCACATCGAGATACGGTAATATCACTCAAATGATCTATCAATCAGGGGCATCTTGCATTAGAATTCAAGATTCTGGGGCAAGATCTCAAATATCGGATCACTGTAAGTTGTTCCGGCATCCTCTCAAGGCAAATATCATCAGAGCCTCAACAGGCTGGGGAAATGATTGTTATATACAAACAATCCCTTTCAGTATTTTCAAGCTACTCAAGGAAATTTTCTGTCAAGCGTCGACAACTGTTGCATTTAATCTGAGTGGCAGGGAATCATGCTGAAAACTTCCTTTTGATGGGAAAATTGTTTCAAGAATCTCTCTTGGTCTTGACTAGTCAAATAGTCAAAGAATCTTCATGCATTACCAATCATACAGTCAAAACGTATTGAATACACTAAATCATACATTAAATCATGCATCTCATATTGTGCAATAAAAATTCGACCTTGTTGGGCATCGTTTAAATCCAGTTCATGTCTGGTAGTCAGTTCCCATCTGACTGTTATCATTTAAATCCAGTTCTCGTCTGGTAGTCAGTTATCGCCTGACTGTTATCATTTAAATCCAGTTCTCGTCTGGTAGTCAGTTATCGTCTGACTTTTATCATTAAATCCACCACCGTAGTCGGCTCGTCGATCATATCATTAAACTTTAGTTTCGTCGGTGGTAAATTATTTCACCGCCTCCGTCTGGTTGTTAAATTTTCTTTCGCCGGTTCTCGTCTGGTGATCTAACTTATTTGGCACATATCAAATAATCCATACATACATTCATAAATCATCATATAAATCATCTTCATGCATTAGTCACGTCGCTTCACTCAGACATATCATATATAATATATTCATGCATAAACCTCAGTCAGGACTAGGATCTTTTCAGAATGAAGGCAAGTGCAAGTAGAAGACTATCTCTCAAATGGCAACTTAGTCCTTCTCCCCAGTGCATTTTGAATGCTTCTTCAAAATAAATCGGCAGTAATGTCAACCCTCAAGCTAATTTTTTCCCCAAAGAAGTGATTGATTATCCCCAGTGAACTCTTGTGTCAACGGAATTTTCTACTTGGATTTCCCCAGTGATCTTCCCACAGAGTTATCTTCAGAAGTTTTCTCCATTAAAGCTTCATCTTCTCCCCAAGCGAGCCTCCTTCAGCAAGGATTACCATTGCGGTATCCCCAGTGTTATTATTCTCAACCAAGATCTGTTCAGATTCTTGCATATAACAATCTCTCAATAATTCTTAAAATGGCAATAGTCCTTTATGGACCCGATTTTCTGAGATGTTATCAGCTAATCTCCTTGCGATCCTCTGGTGTGTTTATTTCCCCAGTGAGTTCCTCGCCTCATTCAAAGATAAAGATATCTCTCCCGACATGCAGTTTTAAAGAGTTTTGATCGAAGATGGCCATCTTCATCAAATTGCATCCTTGTTATTGGTCTACTGTCAAGATTGATTGGAAGAATATTTGTTCAATTTGGAATTATCCTTTTCTTTCAACCATGAGTTTAGAGCTTGTTGGTTCTATTCCCCAGTAAAGTTGTTTACATTATCTTGGTATTCTACTGATAATGGTTATTATCAAAAGAATTGTCAACATTGGAGCTTTGCATATGGTTATGTGCACCGCTGAATTCGACTGCTAATGGTTATTGGTAGAAGATGTTTAATTTCAACATATGGTTATATGTTGTTGCTGCTATTGGTTAATAGCGAAAGACGATGATTATCATTGAGTGTTGCATATGGTTATGTGCATCACTGAATTCGATTGTTAATGGTTATTGGTAGAAGATGTTTAAGTTTCAACATATGGTTATATGTTGTTGCTGCTATTGGTTAATAGCGAAAGATGATGATCATCATTGGAGCTTTGCATATGGTTATGTGCATCGCTGAATTCGACTGCTAATGGTTATTGGTAGAAGATGTTTTAATTTCAAAATATGGTTATGTGTTGTGCTGCTATTGGTTAATAGCGAAAGATGATGGTTATCATCAAAGTGTTGCATATGGTTATGTGCATTGCTGAATTCGACTGCTAATGGTGATTGGCAGAAGATGATTGAAGTTTCAACATATGGTTATATGTTGCGTTGATTTGTTGCTCCGGTGGATGGCGGTTTCTTTATTACAAGAGACAGTTCGTCGTTGATTTGTTATACTGATGGATGGCAGTTTCTTCATTACAAGAGACAGTCTGTCGTTGATTTGTTATTCCGATGGATGGCAGTTTCTTCATGATAAGAGACAGTTCGTCGTTAATTTGTTATTTCGATGGATGGCCGTTTCTTCATGATAAGAGACAGGTCGTCGTCAATTTCATATCCCGATGGATGGCAGTTTCTTCATGATAAGAAACAGTTCATCGTTGTTTATTGCCGATGAGTGGCAGTTTCTTCATGATAAGAAACAGTTCGTCGTTGATTTGTTGCTGATGGATGGTAGTTTCTTCATTACAAGAGACAGTTCGTCGTTAATTTGTTATTCTGATGGATGGCAATATGGGAGATAGTTCGTCGCTGATTTTCTGAAAAAACTTCAATGGGTGAGATCTTAACTCGTTGTTGAATGATCACTTTGTTTCCCTTTCCAAATGCTTTTCCAGATGAAATGTATTGGTTGAGGAAGAAGTTGAATTTCGTTCTTGGTGGAACGTCAGGACTTCTGAGAGACCTAGCCCATTATCAATTTTGTCCTCTTGACACTTTGATGAGCCTGCTTTCCTGCACTCATTCATATTGCATAACAAAAGAAATTCTTATGGTTTCTTGATTCATCGCATTCTTATATCATTCAATTGCATGCATATCATACCCATTTTTGTTTTTTAGGGAAAATTTGGGTCTGTTGTATTTAAATTATCTTTTACCAGACGATTCAAAAATGTTCCTTCAAATCGCCTAGTTAAAGATGTTTAAATAGGGGCAGCTGTCACACCCCAAAATTTGCCTCATTTCTTTGTTTTATTTTTCATCTGGTCATATTGAGCATAACCGTTAGCCCTAATTCAATTGCATGCATACATGCATTATCTTTATGGTGGATTAAAATCAAGGCATGAATTTCACGATCAATTTGATGGTTTCTCTTTGTGGAAGTTTAGTTACCGGGCCATTAGTTTTATTTGTGATTGGGTTTTTGTGTGGGTTGCAATATTAGGAGTTTGGTGATTAAGGCTTGGAATTTAAAGAAGAAAAAAAACAAGTAGATTCGAACGTTAGGTTTGATTTCATAAGTGGAAGAACATTCGTGCAAGAGTTAACAAAGCCATAATCAAATTTTCTCATTTGTATTTTACAACGGAATTTTTCTTTGAAGTAATGTTTGGATTTTGGATTCAATTTCTAAAAGAAATTATCAAGTTTAAGTGCACTTGGAGCCAAATTTGTATTTGAAATTGATTCAATTCCTTTTAAGATTCAAGTCTTGAAACTAACATGACTTCACTGGGTGCATATGTGAAGCAATCCCAATGCAAATAAGTTCTAAGGGAATTGGAAGATGTTCTAATAATACTACAAGCCCAATGATATTGTTCAGATCAAATTACGTTTTGAGCTATATTAAAAGAAAGGATGAACACAGTATCAAATAATTCGAATGTATCCTCAAGTTCCATTTGGATTATTTGGTTCTATTACAACAAGTCAGCTTTTAAAATAAAAGAAAGAAGCTTTTTGAAGTATTAAGGGAAGCCCATGGCCTAATACAAAGAATACAAGATAATCAAAAATTCTTTCCATTTGCCAAGGATGCCACGGTTCTACTTGCTGTTCGCATGATCAATGGATTCCGCTTCCTCACTCACCCCGGCTTCCATTCCTCCTCCATTCTGGCCGGTTGCAGCAGTGGGATCTGCATCATTGTATGGTGCAAACTCTGGTGGAAGTTTTAGCATTATACCATCCAAAGAATTGCATAGTGGTAATGTACCTGGCAGGGGCTCAAGAAGATAAAATTCAGTTTAGCATTGTTTCAAGCTTCATTACACAACTACAGCAAGAATCCAAGGGTTTTGAATGCAATTTATGATCAAGAATGCAAACATTCGCTCAATACTTTTCACTAAAGCAATTCAAAGAGGAAGAAAAATCGTGGACTGTACATGCTAGAATTTGAATCAAATGTGCTCACCTACGGAAATGGATACGATTTGCATCCTGTGTCAAACTCAAGATGTAATTCGCCCACCATTTCTAGTCCCTGCATTCATCGAAATATCAACCATCAGTAAAAGGCAGCCCGAGTTCTTTAAGCAAGGAGAACTGTGCGTCAACTTTCTGTATTGTTCTACTTCCAACCTGCATACACCAGCAATAAACCAATTCTCATGTTTTTCTGTAAGTGACAAATGAACCAGAATTCTACACCATGGTTTGCATCATCAATTGACATCAATTTAATGATATGTTAATAAGAAATGAATGTGCACTCGGCGATTTAGGCATGGAAAAATCTGTCGAGACATAACGCAGGAATTTACTATTTACCTCTACATTTTAAAGAGTGATAACAAGCAGCCCATGTTAGTCCATGACACGATATAACCAACACGCACAGTTCATTGGCAAGGTAGCAGAAGAAGAAGAAGATGGCAAAGGCTGTCCAGAACCAGGTTACATAAGCTCGGTGACGAACCTACAAAGAACAATAAATGCAGTGAGCATCAAGTAGTCGAAAACTGTAGAAGCAACAAGAACATAAATCACAGGGACAACATTGAGAAATGTAGTTTAAATTTTGTTTTAAGAAAAGAAAACTTCAAATGCAAGAAAGGCAATACCACATTTTCTTTGTTAAAACAGAATATGTTGTAAATAAATGAGCAAACCAGGGGGGTCCACTGTATCAGACTTTTACCACAGATAAAGTTCCAACTTTTTCCAGCCTGGACAGCTCACTTCTACTTCACAAAATAATATGTTTTGCTAGCATTTTACCCAACCTTTTTTTTTACTGTTACATTAGTTAAAATCTTTTGACAAAGACAAAAATAGTACATCAGAGCTGTTTTTTTTTGAATTTTTCCCACTACCTGCTGCACCAAGGTTAGCTCCCTCCACTCTAACCAACTCCAAGCCTAGTCACCTATCCTAACCTAAATCCAAGCCACCTTTCTGACCTCACTCCAAACCTCTCTCACCCAGACCTACACTCTATATAAATCACCCTGTTCCCTCTCATGCACCAGCAACTCTCAGCCTAGCAAAACTCGCAGAATTTTTTCCCTAAACACCTATTCACTCAAAGCTCTCAACCCTAATTTCTCCTTCAAATTTCACACTGAAATTTGAAGTAGAAAGAGCTAAACCACTCATACCAGTTCAGTCCAGGAAGTAAAGGAGAAGAAGGCTTACCGAACCCAGCCACTAATATTTTCTTTCGGGTAACATAGTTGCACCGTTTTCTCTGCATCATAGCCTTGAGTTTTAACTTGCCCTTATACATGCTTAAGTTCTTCTATTCTGCATCATTTTCATGGTTAACTTTTAGTTTCTTCCAAAAGATACAAACAGATATTTAAGGTTTTCTTGATATTACCTTATACGTTTTTTCTGTCATCTTGGTTGGCTTGTGTCCGAAATCTACATAATATCAATGATAAGCCCTAGGAGAAACTACCTTTCGGCTAGTACTCCATGAGGCTGAGATATTCTGCCAGTCTCATGAATCTTGCATCATCTGCCATGAATAGCTAACTTACATTAGATACAAGCTAACATGAGAAGTGAATGCTTGAAGTTTTCTTCATGTTACCTGATACGTTTTCTGCCAGCTTGAATGGTCGGTGTTCGAAATCTGTTTTCTGCCAGTTTGAATGGTCTGTGCTCGAAATCTGTGGTGATACCGACGAGAAACTCAAGGAGAGGCTGATGTTGAATCAGTACTCCACAGAGTCAAGGTATTCTGCCAATCTCGTATGCCCCGCACCATTCTTCATGAAATAAGTGAAAATCCTATTAGAATAAACTAAGTGTAAAACGAATATTTTGACAGTTTTTATATTACCTGATATATCTTTCTGCCAGTTTGAACGTCTTTTATTCGAAATCAGTGGTAATACCGATGAGAAGCTCAAGGAGAAACTTATGTCGAATCAGTACTCCATAGAGTCGAGGTATTACGTTAATCTCGTATTCACATCACTGCCCATTTCGTTTTTCCTTACAAAGCAGAAAGATGTGTATGGTTAGAAGGTTAATGTTTCAAAAATTGTAAGTCACAAATGTATGCTACCCTTACCGATCGAGTACTCGGAGATGACCCAGAAGTGACCACGAGCACGTTGCTTCGTTGAGGTTGCAAGGGAGATCCGGATACCGATATGAACCAATTTTACTGGTAATCTTTGAAACCTGGGGTTGTTGATTTAGAAAACCTTTGATCGTTCCGGTTGGGGATTTCATTGGAAAACTGTTTTGAAGTTTGGATTTGTGAGAAGATTCGGACTGGGGATTTTGTTGGAACGCCGAAATCGATGAAGGTTAAATTTCCCGTTTGTGTTTTTGTCTCGAATCGGAAGCTCTGAAGAATCCATGGCTGTTCGTGTTTGTGTCTCTCGTAAGGGAAGGGGATGAACTGATTTGGGAATTAGGGTTCTAAACCCAGTTACCCGGTTTGTTGTTTTGGTGAGGGTTTGGACCCGGTTTGAACCGGTCCGGCCCAGTGATCCAACCGGTTCTCTCTTAAACCCATATATAATTTTTTTTTTATATTCATTTCATTTCATTTTTTTTAACAAGAATTTCTAATTGATTTCTATTGTCTTTTTTTTACATATATATATTTGAATACACTCTCATATTATTTTAATCATTTTCCTTCACATATTGGTTTAATCTGATTATTTAAGTTACTAAATTTTATTTTTAATAAATTTACATGGGTAAGTTAATTGTTCCTCGATTTATATTAATTTTCACATGTCTGAATGGTCCGTTATAAATTCCTTTTTCCCCGTCTGCTTATTCATAATTGTACACTTATCCAAACCCAACAAACCTCGCATCTTGGTCCATATACCAAATCTGAACTTTCTTCAAGGGTCGAATGGTAGGGAATAGACATCTGTCTATTCTCTCGAGATTTAATCAAGAATAAGTCACCTGACTTATATTGATTGATCATAACCCGCTCAAAACACTTTCGTAATCAAAGTTCCAAACCTCGATCCAACGTCGAGTGATTTTTTTACGAAAATTTCTTTTCCCAAATATACAAGGGTTGAATGGTAGGGAATAGACATCTGTCTATTTCTCTCGAGATTTAATCAAGAATAAGTCATCTGACTTACATTGATGAATCATAACCTGACAAAATACTTTAAAGATATCTCATTTTTTTAGAAAAGGACTAAATGAGGGAGTCAAGGTGTCTACCTTTTCTCGCTCTAAGTGTGCGAGTCCCAAGTATCTACTTTGGACATACAAACACTTGTGTCCTATAAAATCAATCCAAACTCATTCAAATATTTTTCTGCCATGCACACTCTCTTCTAAAATCAAACCAACCAACAATCTTTTCATTTTCAAGAAGAACTACGGAGTTTTGACTTTCCCATTGCACGAGGGAATACGTAGGCACAAGGTTTTGAAACCGCGGCAAACTCAAAATAATATAAAAACAAAACCCTTCTTCTTTCTCTTTTCTCGATCATTACTTATAAGATAGCAATTAGCATTAGCACTTGAAAACACACATGAACTAGACGGGTCCCATCGAGTACGATGGATGTGAGGGGTGCTAATACCTTCCCCTTGCATAACCGACTCCCGAATCCATCTTTTGGTCTCGTAGACTATCTTATCCTTTGCTCATGGGTTTTACTCGATGTTTTCCCATTCCTTTTTGGAATAAATAAATACTCGATGGCGACTTCATTGTACCGAGAAATTTGTAAATTTTTCGAGGCGCTACAGTGATGAATGAGAAAGTGGATAAGTGGCTTACCCACAAGGCTTGCTCCTCACTTATGGTTACCAACTTTCCATTTGTTACGAACTTCAATTTTTGGTGGAGGGTAGACATTACTGCTCCAGCTTCATGTATCCATGGTCGACCTAGCAAACATCTATAGGCGGATTGAACGTCCATAACCTAGAAGGTGACTTGAAAAGTATGCAGACTAATTGACATCGGAAGGTCGATTTCTCCAATAATAGATTTTCTTGATCCATCAAAAGCTTTGACTACTACACCACTGGATTTCATAGTTGTTCCTTTGTAAGACAAACGAGCGAGAGTCATTTCCGGCATTACGTTTAAGGAAGAGCTAGTGTCCACTAGCACGTTGGACAAAGAGTCAAATTGAAAGCTCATAGAGATATGTAGAGCAAAATTGTGATCCCTACTCTCTTCAGGGAGTTCTTCATCAAAGAAGCTCAAATTAGTGCAAGCCGTTATGTTCGCTATTATCCCACCAAATCGGTCGATATTCACATCGTGATCCGTGAAGGCTTGATCCAAAACTCTCATAAGGGCCTCTCGATGGGCTTCAGAGTTAAAGAGCAAAGAGAGAATTGAGATTTTGGAAGGATTTTGAATCAGTTGATCCACAACCTTATATTCATTCTTCTTGATTAGCTTTTGAATTTCATCAAAGTCAGGATTGATATTGGTTCCATCAGATGGACCAATGTTTAACTCTGGATTACCAAGAGGAATTCCTACAGAGTTCAAAATGGGTATATCGACATGACTTTGCCTAGATGTAGGAGCAATAGGTTGCTTTGGTGGCAACGGGGTATGCACACGCCCACTCCTAGTTACTCGACTTACTTCGGCAGTGTTAACTTCGAATGAAAGAGTAGGTATGGGAACTTCCTTCCCATTTTCCATCATTGTTGCATTGTACTGGTAGGGAACTGCTTTGTCAGGGTCATAAGGAACAGGTCCAGGTAGACATATGATCAAAGAAGAAACAGGAACCCTTGGATTGTTGTATGCGACCTCTATGTGCTTGGTCATATTGAAATAAGGAATGATGAAGTTTACTTCAGGAGTTACCAAGTTGATATGTGAGACTAAATGCTCATGCGGATAACATCCTATCATATTCACTTCATTCTCATTCCTATTTCTGAGGATTCGAGTGTCGCCATTATCCATTGTCACTGAAGATCTATTTTTATAGTAGAACATCCACGTGAATTTCTAGAAAATCCTACAAGATCCGTAGTTGTGTCGAGAAAAACCACCCATTATTCAGAAAGTAGCATGCATCTGTACTAGATCTTATCTTACCGAGTTTATGTCGAAAACTTGATATTGGCCAGGACATCCATACACCATGTTCACAGCGTGCCCTCCATGATTAGGCAGCGGATTATCTTGTACGTTCGGATTCATATCCTTAAAAGAAAGAAGGTTAGCTTTAACCAATCTTTGAACTTCAGCCTTCAAAGATATACAATGTTCTAGGTCTTGGCCAGGTGCCCCTTGGTGAAAAGGACAAGACACATCAGCTTTGTACCTCCAAGGTAACTTATTAGGAAATGGTGGTGGTGCTCTAGTTTGAACAAGATTCCTCTCGATTAAAGAAGTATATAATTTCGTGTAAGAAATCGAAATTGGGTCAAACTGTAAAATCTTAGGAGCATGATTCTGATTATTGTTGAATGGTTGAGCCTGCTGTCGAGGCTGCTGATTTTGTTGTTGGAATTGTGGGGTAAATCCTGTATTTGAAGTTTAACTAACAATTGGTGTGACAGCGGCAACTTGTTGTCGGTGATTAATGTTTCTTCTTAGTCTCCTTTGGGATACCATTCTAACATCTTGTTCTTTCTTCTTTGGGAAACCACTTCCAAATTTCTTTGTTCCGCTTGAAGATCCAACTTCTTTGGTCAAATGTCCTACTCGGAATCCATCTTCCAAACGCATCCCCATGCTTACCATTTCGGTGAAATCATTTGGAGCACTAGCGATCATGCGTTTGTAGTAAAAAGGGCCAAGAGTATTCAAGAAGATCTTGGTCATCTCTTTCTCTTCCAATGGTGGATTGATTTGGGCAGAATATCCCTCCATCGTTGGGCATATTCTTTGAATGTCTCTTTATCTTTTTGATACATTGTTCTGAGTTAGTCTCGATCTGGAACCATGTCCAAGTGGTACTTATATTGTCAAACAAAGGCCTCACCTAAGTCGTTGAAAGTTCGAATGTTAGTACTATCCAATCTCATGTACCACTTTAGAGCGGCGCCTGTAAGGCCGTCTTAAAAGTAGTGAATGAGCAATTGATGATTATCATTGTGAGTAGACATCTTTCTAGAATACTTCATAAGATGGCTTTGTGGGCAAGAGTTGCCTCTATACTTATTAAAGTTAGGGACTTTGAACTTGGCTAGTATTCTTACACTGGGAACCAGACACAGATCGTGGGAATTTTTCCCAAACAAATCCTTTCCACTGATAGTTTTTACCTATAGCTACATTTTATTGAACTTTTTTTGAAGATCTTCCATACGGCCACGAGGATTCGCGTTGTCTAGATCATGGTAAACTTCGTTGTTCACATAAGGAATGGTGTGAACCACGAGAGTTATAGTTGTCACATTGGTTGAGAAACCGACATAATGACTTGAGGAAAGGTTACTCCGGGTTACGAAGTGAATGTTGAATTTTGTAGAGTAGGAACCTCAGTAGTGGTTGTCGGTACTTCTGAAGTATTTTGACAAAAACCTACACCGAATTTGAAAGGCATACCTCAAGGATAACCCTCTGGCATAGTGAAAAGCGGATTGCTAACCGCGGCTGCAGAAGCTGGAGTAGTAGTGATCTCAAAGAACACTGTTGCTTGAATTTGACTATTAGGTGATGGTTGCTGATTCTGCGAAACTAACAACGAGCTCACCAAAGTGCTGATTCTTTCCACTTCCTCTTGAAGTTTGGTTATTGTACCACTAAGCTCAATATTTTCTTGTTCAAAATCTTCCATTGCTTTCTTTCTATTTGCACGAGTATTGTATCTGCGAGCTAACTGTGAACGCTATCGGGAAACTCTAAGACGCGACAGCTTGACGATCTTTGGAGAAAATTCCAAAAGATAAGACTCTAGATAACAAACTCGAAATGCAAGATGATGCATGATTATGAATGCAAAAGAGAAGAAATGATTTTTTTTCAAAGAATTTTTTTTTAAAAAGAGAAATTTCTTGCAAACATTGGAACACAAAACTCTTATTTTATTGATATTTGAGATAAGATTACAACATTTTTGGATCATAGCTCTTACAACAATAAAGTAAATGAAAAGTAAAAGCTAAACTATCCAAATCAAGCATCTTCGTCGGATGAAGAACCAAATGCTTGATGCAACTTCATCATCAGGATCTTTTTCCCATAGTAAGCTTTCAATTCAGCTTTCTCGGCTTTTAGCTTATTAAAAACTTTCTTCCACTCGTCAAGAGCAGGAGTACCAATTGTCAATTCTTCAAGATTTCTTTTTCTTTCTTTGATGTATTTCTTGATCGTTTCATCCTTTCGAAGAATCTTCTCATCTTTCTGCATGAGCCATCCATCTTGAAAGAAGAGCATTTTTTCATGATCTTTGACCTTTTTCTTAAGCTTTACATTCTCAAAGTCATCCTTAAGAAATTTGTCTTCCCAACTTTAAGCAGTGCCCTCAAACAGTTTTACAAATTTCTAGTTAACACACATCAACTAGTTTAATATATTGCTTTAATTTGATACAAGAAAAGTACAAGCATAGCCATAGCTTTTCTATATAACTATACCTAGTTTCAGGATCCTTAAGCATCTGACTAAGATAATATACAGATCTTGTGACACATTTTTCGTCCTCTTGGACCAACATACTTCCTATAGTCGAGTCTGATACTGCAATGTATAACCTCATAGGCCTATGTCTAACAAGAGGTGCTAATATTGGAGGCTTCATCAAGTACTCTTTTATTTTGTTGAAAGCATCTTGATGTTCTTCCTTCCAAACAAAATCTTCATTCTTCAATCGAAGTAGTGGTGAAAATACTTTAGTTTTGCCACTTAAGTAGGATATGAATCTCCTCAGCAAATTTATTTTGCCCAACAAAGACTGGAGCTCTTTTTTGGTCGGCGGAGGCTCTATGTCCATAATGGCTTTGGTCTTGCTTTGATTTACTTCGACTCCTTTTTTATGCACCACAAAACCAAGGAAATCACCTACTTGCACACAAAAAGCACATTTTAATGGATTCATTTTTAATCCATATCTTCTCATTCTTTCAAAAGCCTTTCGAAGGTGTTGTAAATGAGTTGGCTTGCTGTTCGATTTTATTACAATATCATCAATATATATTTGCATGAAATATTCAATAAAATCATGGAACATTGAATTTATTACCCTCTGGTATGTCACTCTGGCATTCTTCAAGCCGAATGGCATGACAATCCACTCATAGGTCCCTAGGGCCCCTAGGCAACAAAACAACGTCTTCGTCACATCTTCATCTGCAATAAAAAGTTGGTTATAACCAGAGTAACCATCAAGCATACCTAAATATTCAAAAGCAGTAGAAGAGTCAACTAACATCTCTGCCACAGGCATGGCATATTCATCTTTAGGGGTGGCAGCATTTAAATCTCTAAAGTCAATGCGCACCCTTAAAGTTCCATTTTTCTTAATTACCGGAACTATATTTACCAACCAGTCAATGTACCTTGCAGTTCTTATGAACTTTCTTCCGAGGGGTCTTTTCTATCTCCTCTTTGATCTTCGACATTATGGCTGGAGCGAAATGCCTGGGTGTTTGTTTTACTGGCTTTTTCCTAGATTTTATTGGCAATTTCAATTCTACCAAATCCCTGCTCAAACCTGGAATTTCATTAAAGTCCCAAGCAAAAAAAATCTTTAAATTCTTTCAGTAAAGATATTACCTCATATTTCAACCCCTTGTCGATATTGGCGCTAATATATGTTGGTATTTTATCTCCATCTTCGCCAAGATTCACTTCTTCTAAAGGATCTTGTGGTTGTATCTTTTCTGGCGCCATTGGATCTTTCTCGAAACCTAAGGGCTCGTCGTCATATATGCAGTCTAGTAGCTGCATATCAACGTTTTCTTCAACCATCTTTGTCTTATCTGGTGGTTTTGGCTCAATAGCCAGAATATTCCCTTCTCCTGGGATCTGAATTTCATTGGTTTCAACAACCAAATTTTCATCAGCTTCCAAAGCCGAATTCAACTTGTTTTCGACAATATATGTCGAAATCTTATTCAGAGCTTCTAGTTCAGACATCATCATCAGTTATGTCTCCCCATCCTATCGGTCGGACTCCTCCATAATATGTTTCTTCTAAAGGTTCTACATCCCAAATGAAACCATGAGTCTCATGAAACTTTAGAGAAACAAATGCCTCATCCAAATTTGAATAGACATCTTCAGCTGGCTGGAAAGGAGAAATGTTGGCTAAATTTCTCTCAAATTTCCTTTTACCAACGTTATTCATGTCGGCCATAAAGTATCCTTGACCAGCTTCTACATTCTCCACTATGTCATCCTCTCTCCAAATCACCAGAAGTTGGTGCATAGAAGATGGTACAGCACCTACGCCATATAGCCATTCTCCTCTCACCAGAAGGTTGTAGCATCACTTGGCATTAATTACCATAAATATTATTGGCCTGGTAACTATGTCAACAGTTAAGTTAACTAAGATTACACCCATAATGCTTCCAGTTTTACCACCGTAGTCTGATAAGACCACATTGTGAGACCTTATGTCGGTGTCGTATTTTCCTATTTTCTTCAACAAGTGGTGTGGCATAATGTTTACTGTAGCACCATAATCTATCAACACTTTATTAATAATTACCATTCAACTTTGGCTCTTATCAGAAGAGGCTTTAGATGGCTCTTCATATCCATGCTTGGATTTTCAAAGAAAGCATCCTGGTTCTCGATAGCACCGTTATTCATCATAAAATAACATATGGGCTTATATAAAGCCATTTCTTCAGCGTCGGCATCTGTTGAGTCCTCTATTTTAGTTAAGCAGTCATACTCTACTGGTAAGATTGACACCACATTAACCAAAATGTTCAAACTTTCTTCAAAATCTGACTTGAAGTCATCAGTGGCTTCCTCAGAGCATTTGACATTTGGTCAGTTAACGAACTCTCTTATCCGCTCCTTTGCAGCAGTATCAACTTTCACTGTGTACTTTTTCTTATAACCTGCTTTGTTTTCAATAGTTTTCCCAACATTAGCTTCCTTTCGGCTAGTTTTCGACGTTGGAAGCGCCTCCATTGAGTCCTAGTCATGGGATTCTTGCCCATGTAATTCTTAGAAATGTGACTCTTTCTCTCTGACTTAAATTCATGTCGGTAACTGATAGCCGACTTTCCTTTATCTCTAGCAGTAGTACCATGATTTGGTGTCTCCATTTTCCCTTGAGGCTTAATCCAGGGGCCTATAGGGGCACTTGTCGATGGGATATAACTCCTTGGTCTTGTTTGGGAATTTCACACAGCTTTCCTTGGGCTTCCCACCCTTTGTGTGTGGAACCTCTAATTGTAGATCTTATCTTTGGCCTTCTCTAACTGCAACTTCTGAAAATTCTCAACAACTATCTTGTCAGTAAGAGCACCACATCTAGGACACAAGCAAGCCTGTGAACCCTTGTTTTTGCAGCGGTATAGGAAGTCCAACAAATCTTCCTCAGGCTTTGGGTAAACATCATCTAAATCAACATCAGGGCTCTCACCAGTACCTTCGACCATATCAACATCAACAAATTCAGTGATTTCCACCATATGTATGTCGATTGGGTCAACATCAATTTTCATTTTTCTTTCAGCAAACTTCAGCCTTCCCTCTTGCAGCAATTTCTGCACAAGATCCCTGAAAAGAAAACATTGAGAGGTTGTGTGACCAAGATAATTATGAAATTTACAAAAACCTCTTTTCTGTCGTTGTCCTAATGGTGGTAACTTAGCACCTGAAGGTCCTAGAATCTGACCATCTTTAACCAGCAAATCAAAAATTTCTTCACATTCAGTGACATCAAAAGTATAAGTTTTCGCTGGAAATTTTGGATTATTTTCGACAGTATTTTTTCCTTTAGTGGGAAATAATAATTTACATTCCTATGAAGGCCCTGGCTTCATTTTAGCCACGTCTACCTCTACCTCTGTTGGTGAGATATAGTCAGCCTCATAAATAGGATCTGTGTCATCAAGATTTATAAAGGCCACTTTTTCTTTTTTAGCCTTGGTATGTCTGACTTTTTCTAATCTCAGATGTTCAAGATGTCAAACCCTATCAGCTAGCTATGACATAATTTTCACAAAGGTCGGGTCTATTTTCTTCCTAATGGAATAATCTAAACCTCCAGCGGCCATTTGAACAAGTTCATGCTCAGGTACCTGAAAGCATCTTGATTTCAACGGCCAAAACCTATTTAAATAATCATCAATACTTTCAGCAAACCTTCTTTCGATGTTTGATAATTCTACCAAACTTATTTTCGAATGTCCCTCATAAAATTGTTCATGAAATTTTTTTTCCAATTTGGTCCATGAATCAATTGAATTTGGGGGCAAGGTAGTAAACCATGTGAAGGATGCCTTAGTAAGGGATGAAAGAAAATTTTTTACCCTTAGGTTTTCATTATATGTTCAACTATCGACTCACCGGATTCACCCCCAAACTTTGTGTATTTAGGAATTTTCCATCCCCTATGTGTTTCAGTCTATAAGATATACTCAGACAAAGGGGAAGAAATATGTTGGCCTATGAAGTGTGGTATTCATACCATTCCTAGCCGTGATCCTTTCGGAAATAGTGGTTAAGTTGTTCTCCTCAGCTAAGTCCTCCTGTCGAATTTTATCAACAATTTGATTAGCCTCCTGTTGTCGATTAACCAACACCTTTGGTGGGTCGACTACATGATTTCTTTGTGGTTGGGGAATTACCACTTGTCCTTGATGGATAATTTTAGCCTCAATTTTCCCCATTTCTGCTTGAACAGGGACAACTAATCAAAAATCAGGTGGCGCCTATCGAACAGGCACCGAGGGAGCACCCAAGAAATTACACAAATGTGTTAATTGGACAATCACCTGTCTATTCGTTTTAGTGGACTATCTATAAATCTCAGCTGACTCCTGCACTATAGGGTTAAACAAAGTACCCATTTGATTGGTCAACATGTTAACTAACTCATGGTTACTATCATCCATTTGTTGCCTTAACACCATTACTAATGTATTAGTAAAAGGCAACACTACTGGATGAGGAGGCATTCCTCTATTTTGGTTACTTCTATTTCCTCCTAGCGCAGATCCTTGTAAAGGAGAATTCATACTCTGAATGTTATCTGATACTACTGCTGCGCTTGATGGTGACTAATACCCTGGCATCATGGAATACAACATCCCATAAAAAAGATCGACAGTACCACAACGAGGTGCATTAGGTATTACTTCGTAGTCATCACAAGCCCTGGACTCGCTGGTTGCGCTTGGGGAATGGGTGCATCGACTGCAGTCGACACTAGTGTAGTTCGAGTCACCAAAGGAGGAAAAGGTGTAAATTGAGAAACTATTGGATCAGTAGTAGTTAATGTTCGTGACGGTATTATGTCTACGTTTGTGGTGATAGGAGTAGTCATCCTTGGTGTATATTTTCTAGTTGGTGGTTTATTATACTCTTTGGTTAACTTTCCACTTCTAAGTTTCATACACTTGTAAACGTTTAAGAGAAAAAAATTCTTAGCACTAATCCCACCAGGTGCGCCAATTTGTTTACTGTGGAAATTGGTAAACAACCACTAGTCCTCCCAAAAGCCTAAAAACTAAGGGTTACTTGCAAGATCGACTAGTTGATCTTAATACATGTGCTAAGAGACCAAAATTACTTGTTCTGTCAAAATAGTCCTTACTATTCGAGAAAATTTTCTCCAAATAAGGGAACAAGTAAAAGTTTCCATAATAATATGAATCGACCGACTAAAGGTGACTCGTGGCCGAAAGAATGCTATGATTTGTTTATACGAAGTAAATGTTAAGTGAATCCTTTGTCAACTTGAGAATTGTAAAAAAATGAGATTCGACAACGTAAATGATAATGTAAAAAGATTGCTCAAAAGTAAATAAAATGCAAGAAAAAGGTTCAAAAGAGACGATTGAAAAGTAAAGAATTTGCATTGTAATAAAGATGGTGAGTCACGTATATCAAACACTTTTGCACTCTCTGCTTCCTTACGCTTGGAAATATGGAGTTTGATAAGTGATTTTAGTACAAATGAACACCCACGAATCCTAAACTGGACCCTCTTATTTATATTAGTTACAACATAAATGCCTACGTATTAAAACACGTTATCGACTTGACACGTATTTGACCTAAGATAACTGCCTCTCTAGATTTCGCCACATAATTGGCGCCTGATTAAAACAAACTGATTTGCAACTACTGATGCCTTCAAATTTCAAAATCTTCCCGCTTCAGTGCTTGTTTCGACCTCATCTATCAACATAAGTGAATAATCCAAACTTCTTTAAGTATTGAACATTCTTTTGGTCGATGAGACCAAATTTCGACTACGTTGCTTGTCATTTTCGTCGACCCCCCTCTTCCTAACTCTTAGCTTTACAAGAGCTTTTTTTTTTTACCATTTCCATTCATGGCCTTAATCCCTTCGCAGTCTTTATTTCATAGGAATACCTTGGCTCATGGGACTACCCTCACTCATCACATAATTATACCTTAAAGATTTTTTAAGGTAACAACGAGTCCTAAGCTTTCTCCATGAAAGTAGGACAAAAGTTCTCCAAGAATATTGCTGAAAAATGTTACATAGCTTCCTTAATCGAAGCATACAAATTAAAACAAACTGACTCCTAATATTTCTGAACTTAAGAACCATTTCAATTCAGTTTCACATGTCAGGACATCTGCTGTGATATCTTTATAAAACCTGTTGATACATTAAGCTTTATGGCATTTTCTGAGCATAATGTTTTACCAAAATTGCTTCCAATCTAAAGAACTAACATAACTTTAATGGAAGAAATTAAGTATTAATATAAAAATAAATAGTTAAATGAAATATAAAGTGAGATGGAAATTTATCCACACATATATTAGATGTTTAGAATAAGTCAAATGCATTATAACAGTTTCTGTAATCGTTTCGAGAAAATAGCTCATCAGGAAAAACACTTCTAAAAATCTGTAATTTCAAAGTTTCAAAGAGGAAATTGGTTTCCCAGTTTGAGGAAACTGATTTCTGTGACTTGTTTCAGTTCTAGGATTTATCAGTCAGTTGGGGAAACCGGTTTCCAGGTTCTGGGAAACAGGTTTCTGATGCGAATTTTAGTTTTTCTGGTTTTTTGTCAGTAACAGTTTTTAGTGTGTTTTATTTTGTGTTAATTTGTAGCACATTATAAATACCCTCTTATAATATTGTTTGAGTAATGCCAAAATATAATTTTCTCCTAATTCTCTCTCTAAATTTCATCTTCTCCAAGCAATGTTTGTGTATGTTCCAACAACATCAACATCATGAATCTATATTGTTAAAATTCCCAATATCTTTTTAATTAAAGTCTGTATGATTTATCATTTATTTGGGGATGAAAAAACTCTCTGGGAAATCTACTTGTTGAAGTAGTACCTACTATTTAACTAATTATTTTTCCTGTGTGCAAGCATGTAGATATTATGTGTGTGATGAAGTTCTTGTGCAACTTTTGGTTTATACCATGCTGCTTCTAAATCTGATTCATGAGGGTGTAAAGTTGTAAGAAAAATATAAGTGATGGAAAGTGGTGTAGAAGAGAAGGATAGAAACCATAAAATAATAAAGATAATTTTTAGAGGAAAAGGTTATGTTGTTTTCATTTCTTAAAGTTGAAAAACACTACAAAATATATAGAGTCAAGCAATAAACTTGCTTGTTGAAGTGGATATATAATCCAAACAACACTATTCTAAATAGTACTCCCTCCAGTCACTATTATAAGCAAAGATTCCTTTTTCAGATTCATTAAATATTTGATGTATCTAGACTATATAGAGGTTAGATACATTAATAATTTAATGAACCTAAAAAGTGATTTTTTTCTTATAATAGTGACCGCAGTGAGTAGACTAAATAGTAGACTTCATAAACTTTAGTCTAGTTTTACTATCTTTTGACAAGGAAGAATCTAATTATTATAGTGACAATGACAAGTAAAATGACACAACAAGTAAAGTAATAACAACAAGTAAGATAATAACAACAAGCAAACTAACACACAAGTAAAGTAAGACACACAAGTAAAGTAAAATGTTAGAAAAATATCAATTTCTAACACTCCTCCTTGAATTTTTCTTGAATACTCTAAGCATTGATCTCAATTATTCAAACTTTATCTTGGAAAGAGCTTTTGTCATAATATATGCAATCTGATTTTCTGAATTGCAATGCTCCAAATGAATTTCCTTTGTCTACAAGATGCCATATTTGATTTTTCTCTATCATCTTAATCTCCTCCAGCGTGACAGCTTTCCATTCCTCAACATTAGCAGCTTCAGCATACTGTGTAGGCTCTAATGTAGCTATATTGCATTTGGCATAAATATCATTCAAGGATCTAGTACCTCGGGTTGGAAAATCAACATCACTATCATAATTTTCTCCTTCGTCTTCTGAATTTTGATCTTCCAAACTATCCTCCATAGGCAATACCTTACTTGGACATTTAGCTTGACTTTTCTCCCAATTCCATTTAGAGAACTCGTCAAACTTCACATCTCTGCTAACAATAATTTTTTTGGTCTCCAAATTATAAATTCGATAACCTTTGGAGTTACTATTGTACCCTAAAAATATACCGACCACGGACTTTGTTTCCAATTTATCTCTTTTCACATTTGGAACATGGACATAACACACACATCCAAATATTTTTAAATGTTGGAACATAAGGCTTTCTTTTATACCATGCTTCAAAGGGTGTTTTACCCTTCAAGGCTTTGGTAGGCAACAAATTCAGCAAGTATACCGAGATGTTGACAGCCTCAACCCCAAAATTTTTTGGAATATCTTTCTCAAAAAGCCAACATCGAGCAATCTCCATGATTGTCCTATTCTTCCTTTCACTCACTCCATTTTGTTGAGGAACGTAAGGAACAGTATATTGATGTTGGATTCCAGCTTGTTCACAAAAAGTTTTAAATTCTCCCGCTGTATACTCAGTGTTGCACCCCAAAATTCACCCTCTTCATTTTGTTAATAAATAATTGGCTAACACTTAATCAATAGGTGCATTGCATACATATCATTCACGTATTAACCATGGGTTCCTGATTTTCCAATCGTATGAACTTGTACAGTTCTGAAGAAGAGGTTTGGTTCCAGGAGCTGAATATCTGAGGTTCTGTAATTTCGAACATCATCTCGGTATACAAAATGTGTGCATCCAGAAGCTTCTGATTATCTCTCGAAAATCAAAGTTTTGGTGTTTCGATCGCCCATCAGATGGATATTGATTACAGTTTCGAGCTACAGTGTGTTGTGGTCGAATATTTGAGCCCGAACTGATTCTATGGCCTTCTGTAAATGGTGAAGTATTTGTATTTGGCTTACTGGTCCACGCGATTCATCGGAAAATCAAGAACGATCGGATAAAATGATAGTTGAATGTGTGTACTAAAAAGTCAACAAAAGTCAAAGTTTGACCGAGTGGAATTTCGGGTCGAAATTATGGTCAAAAGTTGACATTTGAGAAAATGCGATCAATTATTGAGAAAAATCGGAAGAATCGGGTGAAAATGAGGTTTCTTGCATTTTAAGTAATCTTGGACTCAGAAATTTTTTCTAAGTTTTAAGTACTTTGTGTTCACGGAGCCATGTTGCCGCATCTGTATCTGGCCCGTCTTTGGTCAGAAGTTTGTGAATTGATAGTCGTTGGAAAGAGCGTATTTCGTACTCCGACTTTGTCCTTGTGAAGATTTTTCCAGAAATGCTCGAATTTCGAGTTATAAAGCTCCGAAGTTGGATGTTCGTAACTTTTGAAGTTTACACTTAGTAAAATTTTTGAGTGTTTTTAATGTGTTCAAGCGCTCGACTTCGGAGACATTTTACACGTGTTTCGAGGCGTCGATTCGAGTCGAGTTCAAAACCAAAGTTTTTCCTTTAGCGGCAATCTACAACTTTGCTGAAGAAATCGAATCCATTCGGGAAACGGATCAAATATTACAGAGCTCGGAAGTTACGGGTTATCATTTCTCAAAAATTCAACACTTATAAATATTTTGAAGTGTTTGTTTCTATGCTCAAGCTGACAGTTTCAGGGTTGATTTTATCATAGTTCGTGGTGTAACACGGTGAACTGACTTTGTAGTTTTTTGTATCGCAAATGTGCGGATAGCAAGAGTCGCCATCGACTTTTCTTTTATCCAATTAAGGGAAGGTAAAAAGTACAGAAAAAGACCTTCGTTAGATTCTGAGTAAGGGAGAAGGTTATGAAAAGGGAAGGTATTAGCACCCCTTTCCATCCGTAGTTATCTACGGGCTCTTAGTTGCTCTTAGATCACTTTAAAATTGTGCTTTCTGTTGTGTTTAAAAAAATGTTTTGAAAAGGCATTTCGCTTTGACTTTGTAATGATTCATGTAGGAATGTATACAAAGTGTTCGGAAATGTTTCGTTTTTTGAAAAGAGTTTGAACTTTGACAAAAGTGTGAGGTGTGAAAAGTATTTTGATAGAGCAAGCAACTAAAAGTCTTATTACCTACTCAGAATTGGTCGTTTTCGTGTTGTTTTACGTTCCTTTAGAATAGCGCTAGCCATACCATTAGTTGGTAGGTAACTCTATTTGTTGGATGTAAGCGGGACATTCGAAGGGACATTGGATGGTCATAGAAAGCAACTTGTAGGAAGTATCCTAGCACATTCGAAGGGACTATCATCATTTTTCGTAGGCGACAATCGAGGGTAAGGATCATGTATTCGTAGGCGCCATCGTGGGTCTATGATCTTTGTATCGAAGGGACTATGATGATTTGTTTTGAAGGCGACGGTGCTAAAATACCTCTACGTTCGAGGGACATGACCATTTGTATTCGTAAAGGCAACGAGAGAGAATTACCCTAAGGGGTGCATGTGTGAAAGAGTGTCTCAAATTCAGATATGTTATCTTTGAAGTTAGAGTGAGCTATGTTCAATTTTATCTTGCCATACACGCCTAATTACTAGCAGTTTATAGGGTGCGGAAATTAAAATGCGGAAAGATAGATTCTACGCTATTACATGGCTTTGGGGAAGATACATAATTTAAACGTGCGGAAAACAAAAGCCCTAATTAAAACTATTACATCCCATGAGCAATTACATGATTGGAAAAAAGAAAACGATAAAAAGAAATCGTCCGAAACGGGATAACCTGTGAAAAGATAAGAAATCGGAAAATACGATGAAATCGAATAAGAGAAAAATGTTAGTAAAAATGCAAATTTTTGAATGAGAAAAATATTTCATGCTGGAAATAACATAAATATGCTAAAATAATTTTTTGGGATTTTTGGAAAAGATTTAATAATTAAAAACTGATTAAAAGTGATTTAAATGATAAATTAGGAATAAAAATAAATATGCATGTAAAATAATATTTTTTAATTTTATAAATTAAATAAGCATTTTCTGAAAATAAATGCAAAAGGAAAAATATTTTTGACAATTTTTAATGCATGAATAAAAATTATGAGAAGAATTAAAAATGCATGAAATATATTAAGTAAATAAGAAAAATATAAAAAGTTTGTAAAGAAGAGAAAAAACCAAATGGTCCTGGGGAGAATCGAACCCAGGACCCTGCTTTCACAACCCTCATGCCTTGCCAACTGAGCCAGTGTGTATCACTGTTTGGAAATCGGAGCGAGTAGAATGTAAACACGCGTCGCTCCCTGACTGCCTCCATCACGCGCCAAGCTTCGTCTTCTCCGATTTGAATTATTGAAAACTCAGCGTTGGCCATTGTTCGACGCTACGTCCCTGGCAAAATCGAAAATCATACACAAGTAATATAAATGAATTCTAAGACCATGGTTCGATTCAGGACATCATTCCGAATGCATTGGTAAGGGTCTTGAGGTCCAATTTTTCCGTTTAAGGAAAACCCTAAATCGTGGTCAAGAACCCTAATCATGGCATATTGAGTTCCAGGCCATAGAAACACGATTAACCTGCCCAGATCGCTTGCAAACTCATCACTAATCACAAAAACAACAATAAAACATGTTAAAAATGCATGAATATGAGAAATCGATTTTGAAATTTTCTTGAACAAACCGAATTCGAATTCTTTGATTCTGGATGGTTTTGAGCAAAGTGAGGGTCTGGATCGATTCAAGAGGTATCAAGGAATGTGTTTGAGTGCTTGGAATCAATTGAAACGACCTAAATCCAAGGCTGCTAGTTGCTTGTGTTGCACGGATTTCTTGAGCTTCAATAGGGTTTCTCCAGCCAGTTTTTCTACCCTAATTCGTGTGGCATGTGATGTATATATATAGTAGATGGATTCAGAGTTGATTTGAGTAAGAATCAATCACTAATCAATGCAAATCAAATTTGATTTTGTAAAAAATCAAATTTTCATTTTTTTGATCAATTTTCAATCAAATCTTGCCATATCAATCCAAATTTCGAAATTTGCTGGCTTTATTGAGTTGCTTGGATCTCAAGGAAGAGAGAAAAATCAAGTTTGCATTTAATTTTGATTTTATACTTTATTTTTGAATTTAATTTGTATTTAAATGAATAAATTCCAAATTAAATAGAAAAATAAAATAAAAATTCGTGGCATTGGGCTTGGATATTCCTAATTGCATAAGGAACAATTTTGGATGAAGAAAAAGTAAGCCCATTTGCAAAATTTTTGATTTTTAGAAGCATTTCTCTTTGTGCACTTCTTCAAAATTGCCCAACTTGTGAATGGTGTATCCTGCTCAATTTTCCACATTTTTTAGTGTTCTTGGACTTTTAGGAAAGCTCTAAGAGTCCTCTAACCAAAATTTTTGGTCTCATCTCAATTGGAGTTTCCATGCTCAATATATCTTCAAAACACAATGTTGACTTTTTGTTGACTTTTGAAAAGGACCTGTAATATTTTGATCCATACCTTCCAAATGAAGCATTTTTTGAACATTCTTGTGAGACATGAAGTTGTAGAGAATTGAATTTCCTTCAAAACAAGAGGTGGTGGAAAATTTTTTGAGAAAGTATGAAGAAGTTATGCTCAGTCAAAGTTTGGTTGACTTTTCTCAGAGAAACCCTAATTTAGAAAGTTTGACTTTTGAGCAAATCTTGAGCTTTCTTGATGAATCATGATCAACCCTTGATCAAATGATGAATGTAACTTCAAAATGAGGATGTTGACCAAAAATCATGAAGTTTGACTGTATGTTGACCACAATTGACTTTTTGTCCAATACAACTGATTTTCAACCATCTGAGCAATTGTCTGAGGAAACTTGACTTGTGAGGCTTGAAACTTGACATGGAGAACATTTGAAGCATATGAGGAGGCATGATGAACATTGGAGATGTTGGAAATCCACTTTGATCTGAGAATCACCAAACCCTAGTTTGGGTTGATTGCCTAGGAGAGGGTTTGTCTGATCAACCTTTGAGGAGTCCTTGAGTATGGATGTATGGGATATCTTGAGAAGATGGAGGGAAAATTTTGGGGTATGACACGTGGCTCTGAATTAAAAAATATTCAACTGAAAAGCTGTTCATCTCACGGCAACTTATAACTTTGTTGAAGGAGTCGAATTTATTCGGGACTCGGATCAGAAGTTATAAAGCTCGGAAAATAAGAACTCATTATGTTTGCATTTTACCGAACAGTTTTGTGCGCATGTTCAGGGTTGTTTTTGTCATTGATTCAGTCGCCGCACGGAAAAACTCCGAACATGAAAGTTGGAGTTTGTCATGCCTTCAACAATTTTTGTTCATGAACTTTTTCGTTTCGGACATCGGAGCGGAAGATACGGAGCGCCGTAAGTGACGGTATGAAACTGCCAAAATGCAAGACAGCATACACATTCTTGCCAAGCATACGGACACATTTCATGGAACAGTTTTTGTGCACATGTTGGAGTTCGCCGTATCCTCTACAAGTTCTGTTTAGAAACTTTTTTGTTTCGGACGCCGGAGCGGGAGATATGAAGCGCCGTAAGTGATAACTTGAAGTTGGAAAATTGCCGCAAGTTATGCTTGGAACTTGCCCAACCAAGTGAGGACTTTCATTGAACAGTCTCATGTCAAACTTCAAACACTTTTTATTCGGTGATAAAGGCTTCGTATGGATTTTTGTCGAACTACAGAGTTGTTATATTATACGCGAGCTTTCCAACAGTACCGGGTTTGCGTCATTTGGTCGAGTATCGGAAGAGTTACGAAGCCATAAAGTAGTGCACATGGTATGAATAAATGGCTGGCAACGCTCAGGAAAATTCATCGGTAACGCAGTCAGCTTGTGATGCTACAACTTCGAGGCTAGTTTCGGGCATGCTACGGGTGTCGAATCGAAAAACTCCGAACTCGGAAACTGTTCACGGAAGTATACTCTACAACTTTGGTCTTTCGATTTTGTATCAAAAACGCGTGTATTCCGAGATATAGTACCGTGAAGTAAGGCGTTTAAAGTTGGCAAGTCGGTAGTTTTGAAGGAACGATCTTTTTGTGACAGCTCACAGAACAGAACCATACATACACACTCTCTTTTATCATTGATGACGGTTACAGGACGCACTCCTCACAGCCCGCTGACTCTGATTCTTCTTCTCTCATTCTTCCCATAACACAACAAAACCATCTTCCACACCAGAAACGTTTTTTTCTTCTGCCATTCTTTCTTTTACAGCGCCATTACCCTCGACTCTCTTGACTCCTGTCACCCCTCACTTTTGATTTCTTCGATTCTCTCCTCTCACTCACCTTCTCTCATTGCCGTAACTAACAACACTTCTTTCTTCTTTTTTCGTGGCAACCATTCATCACCACTAATAACCATAACCATACTCATCTTCTTCTCTCTCTGGCATAAACTGTCATAACCATTCCCTCCAATCTTCTTTTCCTCCAATGTAACCACCTACCTTCTTCATCACAGATTCTTGCTCCCTCCGACTCCAAACCATAACAAACTTTAAAATTCTCCACTATAACCAAAAAACACCACTCCATCTTTTCCTTCTTCTTTTCTTCCTCTCAACAACCTCCAACAGATTCACGAACAAAACAGCAACAACCATTCAGTAACGCGGGAAAATCATCACCCACATCTTCTCTCTAACTCTCTCACTTTCTTTATTCCAGCAGGAGCCTCTCTTTGATGACAGAAAAAATAACAACCATCATCTCATCACTCCCGCTCCCCTTACACTCTTCACGGCTCTGATGCTTCATCCTCTCCCTCTTGCCATTCTTTTTCGTTGTCACCATTAACAACTATTGAATCGTGGCAAGTTTTTGTCTTCTGCTTGCATCTTGAATCAGAAGATTGTCTGAGCATGGATCAAAATAAGTTTATCTTTACATCGTCATCTAGATCTCAAGAGTAAAGATCTGCTTTTGTCTCGTGATTCCTTGTGAGCTTCAGTCTGTTGGTGTTAGATACTTCTTAACTGGGAATTGAGAAAATCTTAGAAGATTTCGAGGTCATATTAAGATTCAGGGCGGGATTTCGATTCGAGTGGTGTCTTTGATTTTTCTGTCCGTGACGATTTGAAAGCTCCGGTGGCGGCGTTGCGTCGGAGAGGATGACCGGAGAAACAGTTCCGGCGATGCATCATGTAAGCCCTATACGTGTCATTTTGCGACCGGTGTATGTTAATTTTTATGATAACCAATCGAAGCTTGCCATGTGTCATCCTTTTTTTTTTAATAAAAAAAATCTGATTAATGTAACATGACCGATTGATAAATGTTATGATCATATGATAAATAACGTGACATTACTAAAAAAATATGAATAAAAATTCTGATACTTTTTGGACAAAAATAGAGAAACGGGCTTAGTGATAATCTAGACTGGGCTTTGTATGTCTTACGACCTCACAACCCCTGCGTTTTAGGCCCAAGTGCCATTGTAATTAGATTTAGTTCAATTAGCGAATTTGGTTTACACCCCCTGTTGCCATGCTTCATAATTCTTGACATAGTTCAATTTCGATTTCGATTTCGATTGTTTTGACTTGTAAAAAATCCATAAAAAATATATTCTGGTATTTTAGGATATTAGAATATTTTTGACATTTTTTTAAATATTTTTTCATTTAATCTCCTTTAATTACTAATTCATTTTTAATAATACATTTAGATGTTTTTTTATATAGTTTGAATTGATTAACTTAGGAGTATAATGCCATATTTTCTTAAAAAAACTCTAGGATATTTTTATACCATTTAATTATAGTTGAAAGTATACGTTACCTTAGTATTGTAAGTAAAATTTCAAATTTATCTTTGATACTCCGATTTCATTGTAAATAACCATTTTTGCGTCTTGTGTTTTATTTAGAAGCCGCATTGCTATTTCTGACACTCTGTTTTGTATGCAAGGTACGTGGAGCATTATACTATTGATTTGGATGTATAAGATCCATGTTTTGATGTTACACACATGCGTGTGTACTCTTTATCTGTCTGCTTGGTTTTCACCATATTTTGCAGGTTATCTGATTTGATTTGGATGTGTAGAATCCACATCTGTTGCTCGCACACATGTGTGTGTCTTCTTTGTCTGTATCATCTGGATAGTTTCTTGCAGGTTTATTGGATATACGTCGAGTGTGTATAGACACACATTCTTGACCGTGCATATTGATGCACATCCTTTATCTGTATTGTCTGGATTACGATCTTGTACAGGTGTATTTGCTTCAGATGTGCACGACACACATTCTGATTATGCTTTTTGTGCCTCCGCACACTTCTCACCTGATTTCTTTATTGCGTGCCAGTAGTACTTGAAGTTTTCCGGAGTATTTCTATAGCTTGCGTTGCTCTTCGGATTTAATATCCGTTTGGTATTTATTTTACTTTGTTTACCGCATTTCTTTACCGCTTTTCTAGAGAGCACGAGAAGTAGGATTTTACCGCTTTCCTTGCCATGAGAAGTAGGAATAGAGATGTATGAAGGGGCTTCGGTAGTTTGAGCATGTTCAGGAACCCCTCTGGTTTATTTAAAGACCCGTTTAGGGCAATTCTGTTTGCTAATTGTGTTTGGTTTATTTTAAATCCTCCATCTGCATAGGGAGGTAATTTTCACTAAGTGTTTACATTTGTGCTTGCATAGGTCAGAGTGGTTAGGACACCTGACGTGGTACCACCAAGCAAAGTCCCGCTTTTTATATTTCCTGTCATCGATTCATTTATATATGGGCAAGCCGGAAGAAAGGGTCTGCAATCAACCCCCCGCACAGTTCTAGTCCGTGTCAGCTCAGCACACGCGAATCGTGTTGCTTCCTTTATCGAGTCAATAATAAAAGTGGCAAGAGTTCCCTATTTTGACTCTCCACGCCTTCCTGGGGTTCGCATTTATTGCAGAATTGGCATCATTTGCTCTTCACAGGAATTGGATGTGTCGGCTCCTGGTTGACTCACGGTATGCTCGTTACTGTCGAGGCTATGGGACTTCCTCCTTTTCCTGCGCTTGTGTGCCATTTGTTTGTTTGCATTGCATTGTTTGTGTGCTTTTGCCAAAGCACTTGTTTGCTTCATCCCTTTTGTCGTCTTTGACTCTACTTTAGTTAGTGATTCGAGACGGACATAGCCTTAGGTTTTAAACCTTTTCCATCCTTTTTTGTCATCTTCGACTCTACTTTAGTTAGTGATTCGAGATAGACATAGATCTAGGTTGTAAACCTTTGCCATATTCCTTTAGAATTCTCTCGACTCTACCTTAGGTAGCGATTCGAGTTAGACCTTAGGATGTAATCCATGCATGATGACATTAGGGATAGCATTAGATAGTTTCCCTTGTTTGTTTTCTAGTTTCTTTTGCATCCATGCATATAATAAAACTAAAAATTGTTTTCTTTTTCCTTTTGAAAATAAAAACAATTAATAATGGTTCAAACTCCTTTTCAAAGGTAAAAACAACCAACCAATGCAAACTTTTTGCCTACGGGTTTTCTTTTGTGTTTAAATTATTTTGTATAAATTAAAAAACACATAACCCACCAAAATATATGAGCCGAACTACGGCGCTCTGACTTTCCCATTGCACGAGGGAATACGTAGGCATCTTGTCACGGGGTTCGATCGAGGAAACTTTGTAAATACTTCCTTCTTTTCCCCGTGTTTTCTTCATTTTCTTTTCTTTCACATGCATTTCCTTTTAGCATACAGTTATAGCAATTAAGCAGTAAATAGATGTAAACACACCCATTAGACAGAAAATAGAAGTGGATACCGTAGAGTACTACAGACGTGTGGGGTGCTAATACCTTCCCTTCACGTAATAGATTCCCTTACCCTATCTCTCGGTCGCAAGACCGTGTCTTATCCCTTTTAGGTTTTCGCGATGCGTTTACCTTTCTCCTTTTGCGAGATAAAAAACGTTCGATGGCGACTTCATTGATATAGTTATCGGATGATGTTCAGCCGGTTGTTGATCGGTCACCATTTCTAGTAAGTTTCTGTGTTCTATTCGACGTAAATTCATCAATCTGGTAACATCTGTGGTTGTTTTTAGTTGCTTTTAATGAAGTTAATGTGTCTTTGGTTATTTTAGTCTTGTTGTGCGTTCATGAGTTTAAGTGTCTTTAAAAGTATGTTTTTTATGCTTCTTTTGGGTAGTCTCAGTGTTTTAGGTTAATGCAGGCAATAAAAGGAACTTGTGGCAGGACGATAAGCACCACGGAAGGCTGAAAGTTGAAGATTTTGAAGATTTCAGAAGTCAACACGGGCACCCGTGTTCATCAACACGGCCCGTGTTGAAAGGCCAGTGGAAAGCGCAAAATGGACACAAACAGAGGATCAACACGGGCACCCGTGTTCATCAACACGGCCCGTGTTGAAAAGCAAGTGGAAGATGCAAAATTGTACAAGACAGTGGATCAACACGGGCACCCGTGTTCATCAACACGGCCCGTGTTGAATGGTCTGGAGCACGCAATATTTACTTAGAGATCAACACGGGCGCCCGTGTTCATCAACACGGCCCGTGTTGAATGCCAGCGTGTGGAAACCTGAATTTTTCTTATTTTGGAGCTTGTGTTGTCATTAAGGGTACTTCCGACTTTTGCCTAAAGGAGATGAGAACAGAGACTATTAGAAGGGATTTGAGATTACGAAAACCGACTTTTGAAATCACGAAAGAAATATCTAGAGAAAGGAGAGCTACAGAGAGGAACCAAGAGACGGCGAGATTCAAGGGCAGCAACCATTGAATATCAAAGTCATCACTCTTCTTTGTAATGTTTAACTCTATTTCAATGTTTTCTTTTAATACTATGAGAGGCTAAACCCCCCAAGGCTAGGGGGTGGTCCTGTTTTGATCATTGTATGAATTTGGATACTTGATTTCCTTAAATGCATGTTTTTATTCAATTTAATTGTGTGGCGTTCTTATGATCATGTATCGGACAAATACATGTAGACCTATGACTAACAATTGGCAGGACTGTGATTGTTAGGGTTTCTTCACAATTAGGTTATTAGGAGGCTAACCTAGGACTAGGAACTCTCTTTTAATCACTTGAATTCTCGATATTTTCATGGTTAAAACCTAGGTTTGTTTGAATGGACATTTGAATAAAGATTAGGGTTTCAATAGTTGTCTTCATTAAGGACTTAAGGAAGAACAATCTAGAGATAGGTAATTGATAGTTTACTTTTGCAATGAGGAAATCGGTATTCGAATCATAGTTTTGTTTAATCAACCACTCACCCTAGCTTCATTCGCATTATATTTCATCAGTCGTTACTTGTTACAAGAATAATTGAAGGTGTTAAAATCAACCCAACCATTGTTTTTGTTCAATTAAATTAAGAAGCACGAATAGGTATTTACTACGCAGTCCTCGAGATCGATACTTGGGGAAACTCATTATAACTACATCGGCAAAAATAGTACACTTGCTATTTTTCCGATCAAGTTTTTGGCGCCGTTGCCGGGGACTGCCAAAATACTGATTTACTCTTAGTTTGATTGAAATTTTATTGCTCTGCAATTAAAAAATTTCTATTCATTTGTTTATTTATTTTATATTACATTGTGTTAGAACTAACTGTGTGTCTAATATTTTATGCGAGGTCACGCCTCAGCAGAATATCTTTTGACGCAGAATAGAAAGAACCCTCCGTGCTCGCGAAGAGAAGCAAAGCAAGACTGGCCGAGGAAGAAGATAGGAATTCGACACACTCCGACTCAGAGCCAGAAGACGAGGCCATGAATCCGCCTCAAGAGAGACTGTTAGGGGATTATGGAGGGACAAATGCACCAGGGGGAAGATTGACCATTGTCAACCAACCCGTTAATGTTCCTAATTTTCAGCTCCATCCGAGCACTATCACCATTGGAGAAGAGATCTTTTCCTGGAAGGGTGAATGAGGATGCTAACAAGCATTTGCAACGATTCCTGACCATGAGCACTACTCTCAAAATAGATGGGCATACTGAAGAACAAAAAAAGTTGCGAATGTTTCCATTCACTTTGGCTGATGAAGCAGAGGAGTGGTTCTATTCCCTTCCCGCAGGCAGCATTACATCTTGGGAAGAGATGGAGACAGCTTTTCTAAGTGAATATTTTCCAGCATCGGTGTTTATGAGAAAGAGATATGAAATCCTCAATTTCAAACAGAAGGAGGGTGAATCATTGGGAGACTCTTTCAAGAGGTTTAAGAGACTTTTGGTTGCTTGTCCTACTCATAACCTGGATCAAACCGAGCAGATGCAGATGTTTGTGAATGGTCTGAGAATCAAAACGAAGAAACTCATTGACACAGCTGCTGGTGGCTCATCTAACTTCTCAACAGCCACCGGCATCAGGAAGATTATTGAAGCGATAGCTGCGAATGAACATCTGGAGTTATACGACGGTTGCAAGCGCGATGGAGTTATAGATTTGAAGCTGGAAGCCAATAAGCAGTTAAAAATTGAAGAAGCAATAGCTGCCGAAGTTGAAAAGAAGTTGAAAGCCATGAATATTACTACACAACATGTGGCTCAAGTCCAACAAGGTCAAAGTACTATATGTGATATTTGTGGTGGACCTCATCTGACAGCACACTGTCTTGCAACAGCTCAGCAGATTGAGGAAATCAAGTTCCTCAAACAGAATAATCCTTATTCCAACACTTACAATCCGGGTTGGAAGAACCATCCAAACTTTGGGTGGAGGGATCAAAAAGCTAACACTCAACAACAAGGTCAGGGACAATACCAAAACCAGTATCAACAACAACAACAACAGGTTCCTAAGAAAGCAGATTGGGAGTTAGCTATTGAAAAAATGGCAGCTCATAATATTCAATTTCAGGAGGAAACAAGAAACAGTCACAAGAACACCTCAAACAATCAAAAATCTTGAGGTTCGGATGGGGCAAATAGCTCAACAATTGGCGAATGTGCAAGCACCTCTCGCCAAGTTCGACTGCACTAAATCCAAGAGATAATCAGGGGATGAAAGCTGTGGTGACAAGAGGTGGAAAAACTGTGGGAGATGTTGAGAACAAAGAAATTGAAGAGGAGAGTTTGCTTGAGGTAGATCTAGAAATCAGGGAGGATCAAAAAGAGACTGAGAAAAAGATAGGAAGACCTGTGGGAGAAAAAGAAAAGCCTAAAGAAGAGAAACCTAAAGTTGTCCTCCCATACCCTGCAAGAACTAAGAAGAAAGATCTAAATGAGAAAAACTTCAAGAAATTTTTGGAGTTATTCAAGATGCTTGAGATTAACATTCCTTTTTCTGAAGCTTTAGCAGATGCCAATTTATGCAAAGTTCATGAAGGACATCATTTCAAAAAAACGCTCATTGGAGACTGAACCGGTTATACTAACTGAAAGGTGTAGTGCTATTTTGCAGGGTCTGAAGGTTCCACTAAAGAAGAAAGACAAAGGGGCAGTGACTATCCCCTGTGCTATAGGGGATAGGACATTCAAAAAGGCACTGATTGATCTTGGCGCTGGTGTAAGTCTTATGCCTCTCTCTATTTATAACAAGCTTGGCATTGGTGAAGTCAAAGATATAAGGATGACGTTACAGTTTGCTGACAATTCAATGAAAAGACCACATGGAATAGCAACGGATGTTCTTGTGAAGATAGACAAGTTTGTGTTTCCTGTTGATTTTGTGGTTCGGATATGCCTAAGACTAAGAAATTCCAATAATATTGGGAAGACCTTTTCTTGAAACAGGGAGAGTAATGATAGACATGGAAGAAGGAACTATGACCCTCAAGGTCTAGGATGAAGAGCTAAAGATCAATGTTAGAGAGTCAATGAAGTTCAAAGAAGATATTGGCACAAGTAAGACTGTTGAAGTTTTGGATACATTATTCACAAAATCACAGTGTAGCCATGTACCGAATTACCCTTGAGAGAGTGTTGAGTCCGCCATTTTGAAAGAGATGGAGAGATTGATGAAAAGGAGTTAGAGGTTTTAGATATGATGGAAACTCAACCCAAATGGGCGAAACATACACCCAACAGGTGGGAAGATTTAAGGCATACACAACCTGGTGTAGAGAAAAAGGAAGACAAGAAAGGGATGGAGTTGAAACAGCTACCTAAAACTTTGAAATATGTTTTTCTTGATTCAAGAGAAATGTCCAAGAATTATCAACTCGCCCTAAAAGTTGTGCAGGAGGAAAACTCATACTGTACTCAAGAGATACAAAAGTGCTATAGGATGGGCAATCAAGACTTGAAAGGCATTAGCCCTACAGTGTATGCACAAGATTCTAATGGAGGATGATCATAAGCCACCGCAACCTCAAAGAAGACTTAATCCAATATGAAGGAAGTCAAGGAAGTCGTGAAGTTGTTGGATGCGGACTCATTTAACCGATATCCGATAGCTCATGGGTGAGTCCGTTCATGTTGTACCAAAAAGGAGGAACAACGTTATGATGAACGAGAAGAACGAGTTGATCCCAACCGTAATACCACCGGATGGAGAGTGTGTATTGATTACGTAAGGTTGAACATTGCTACAAGGAAAGATCATTTTCTTTCTTTCATTGATCGATGTTAGAAAGATTAGTCGGACACGATTACTATTGCTTCTTAGATGGGTATTCAGGATATAACCAAATTGCAGAGCCTCAAGACCGTGAAAAGACCGCTCACATGTCCTTACGGTGTTTTGCCACGCACGGATGCCATTTGGCTTATGTAACGCCCCATTTTTCAACCATGACATCTATATTCACCGACATGCTCGAGAGGAACATGGAAGTATTTATGGATGACTTTTCGTGTTCGGCCTTCGCTTGACGAGTGTTTGGAAAATTTATCCTGGTCCCGAAAGATGTCACTGCACCAACCCGATCCTCAATGGGAAAAATGTCACCATGGTGAGAGAGGGAATCGGTTGGGCCACAAGATTTCACATAGAGGATCAAGGTGGACCAGCGAAAGTAGAAGTGATAACACATTTACCTCCCCAAAGAAATGAGAAGGGTATAGGAAGTTTCTTAGGACATGCGGATTCTACCACGGCTCATAAGAGATTTTTCAAAACCGCAGCCATTGACTAGCTTATCGTGAAAGACACTTTCGTGTTCGATAAAAATGGGGAAGCCTTTGAAACATTGAAGAATAAGTTGGTGACCGCACCGATAGTTATTTCTCCCGATTGGTCCCTACCTTTCGAGATAATGTGTGATGAGTGACATAGCGGGAGCAAGGTTGGGCAAAGAAGAGAGAAGTTGTTGCATGTTATTTACTATGCCACCATGTGTTGAATCCTACCCGTATGAACTATGCTACCACGTAAAAGGAATTGTTGGTGTATGCCTTTGACAAATTCGATCCTATTTATTAGGAACAAAGGTAATCGTTTACACTGACCATGCTGCTTTGAAATATTTGTTTTCTAAACAGGAATCAAAACCAAGATTGTTGAGATGGATCTTTCTGCTACAAGAATTTGACTTAGAGATTCGGATAAAAGGGATGTGAAACACAAGAGTCGATCACCTATCACGGATGTCGCCAATAATGGAGACGAAAAGACACATCCCATCCAGGATGAGTTTGTTGACGAACGAATCCTAGCTGTCACGGGAGTGCCATGGTTCGCAGACTACGCAAATTACCTGGTAGGCGGTTTTATACCTGAGGATTTTGATTTTAACAAAAAGAAAAAGTTTGTTCATGATTGCAGGTTCTATTTGTGGGACGAGCCATTCCTGTATAAGAGAGGGGTGGATGGATTAATCCGCAGGTGTGTCCCAGAGGAAGAGCAGAGAGAAGTCTTGAAAGCCCGCATGATGACTCGACTATGGGGACACTTTAGTGGAGACAGAACAGCTGCAAAAGTCCTCCAATCTGGATTGTATTGGCCCACTTTGTTCAAAGACGCCCAAGTAATGGTGAAAGAATGCGATAGATGCCAGAGGACTAGAAATATTTCTAAAAGAAACCAAATGCCACAGAAGGGTATGCTTGAGGTGGAATTGTTTGACGTGTGGCGTATTGATTTCATGGGACCGTTTCCGCCATCATTCGGGAAAAACTACATCCTAGTCGCTGTGGATTATGTGTCGAAATGGGTAGAAGCTGTGGCACTACCTACAAATGATGCGCGAGTAGTGGTGAGTTTTCTCAAGCATAACATCTTCTCGAGGTTTGAGTGCCTAGGCACTTATCGCTGATGAAGGACACACTTAAACAAGCTCATGGAAAACTTGTTGAAGAAATATAATGTGAAACACAAGATTGCAACTCCATATCATCCTCAAACGAGTGGGCAAGTTGAAGTGTCCAATAGAAAATAAAGCAAATCTTGGAAAAGACCGTGAGTGGCCAAGGAAGGATTGTTAAAGTTGATGATGCACGTGGGCATACATAATCGCTTTCAAAACACCCATCGGTATGTCTCCTTATCAATCGATTATGGTAAAGCTTGTCACCTACCTCTTGAACTTGAGCACAAGGCGCTTTGGGCCTCCAAGTTATTAAATTGTGACCTTGCAAAGCCGGTGAATCCAATTCTCCAACCGCATGAGTTAGAGGAATTTCGAATCGCTTACGAGAATGCGAAAGTGTATAAGGAACAAACAAAAAATGGCATGATCGAGAATACTAGAGAAGGAGTTTTGGGAGGGTCAGTGCGTTGTTCAACTCCGCATTGAAGTTATTTCAAATTGAAGTCCCGCTGGTCCGTCCGCTTGTAGTATAAAGTCTTTCCCCATGGGCGATTGAAATTCGTAATCCCCACAATGGAGATGTTTTCAAAATGAATGGACAAAGGTGAAGCCCCATTATATAGGACTAGAACCGGATTGATTGATCATGTGCGCCTCACCGGATGAGGGCCCACCGCCGCCATGCGACGATAAACGAAGAGCTTAGTGGGAGGCAACCCACGGATTTTCACTTTCACGCATTTTATTTTTGTTTGTTTTGTTTTCTTTGTTGTTATTAGGGAACGAGAGATTGGATAAGCTGGAGTACATAGCATCTGATGCGGAAAACAACAATCGACCAAGTGCACCCGAAAATAGCATGGAAATTTCAAGTTTTGACGGAAACATAGCATCCACACGGGTGCCCGTGTTCAGCAACACGGCCCGTGTGGTTTTCAGCGTGGATGATGTGATTTTGGAAGAAACAGAGCATCAACACGGGTGCCCGTGTTCAGCAACACGGCCCGTGTTGTTTTCCCTGGAGCAGAAAAATTTTGGGAGCGTCTCAGATCATCCACACGGGTGCCCGTGTTCAGGAACACGGCCCGTGTTTTTGTGCACGGGTTTGAAATTTGAATTTGTTATTTTTTATTTTTGTGGACCCCACTTGGTTTATAACTTCTTTCCACCACTTTTCTCTCACTTTTATTGTTTTTTTTATTTCTTCAACCTTCTTCCTCCATTAGAACCCTAACCTCCATAACCACTCAAGAAGAAAAAGCTTCACTATCACCATCAAGAACTGCTCCAAACAATTTTTCCTCTTCACCAAAGTGACCCCAATTTTCATCCTCTTCACAGTCACGGTTTTGGTTTTCCCTAATTGTGTGTTATTATTTTTTCGGAATTTTCTCTCTTGTAGGTTTCAAGCATGCCTCCCAAAAGAGCCACACGCGGAAAGGAAGTTGGTGAATCTTCCAGACCACCACAGCGAGCATGCCGTATTCCTAATGCACACGATCTGGTGTTTGACAAACCAGAACACCGTAAGCGGTACGAAGCACTTGCTAAGCGTAAGTTACTTCCAACAAGGTACATTTGCAATGAAACTCTGGATAAATTAGGATTAAGAGAAGAGATCCATCACATGTTTGATAACTTAGGCATGTTAGAGTTTATGCAATTCGAAGCACCCACTTTTGAGAAAATTACTCTAGAATTTTTGAGCACTGTTGAATTTAAACTGAGACTAGGTGGAATGGTTCAAACGAGTATTATGGTGACTTGATTTTTCAGCTCTTTGGTGAGGAGCACACCGTCTTTGCAGGACGTTGAGCCGCCTCAAACTTCCTTCGCTGGCCATGGCGCGCCTCGTAAACTTTTGCATCTAGCACTGACGCGACATCGGTAAACCGGTTATAACCCGAGCACTGCTAAAGCATCGGGCATTCACAATCCATGTTTTAGGTATGCCCAGAAGGGACTCACTTTTACACTTTTGGACGCGAGATAGTACCGTGTCGCCAAAAGAGAACTCTTCTTCTTATATTGCATGATAGAGAACACCGGTGAATGTCGCTGTTTTGCGGCTAACCAAGCAAGTTGGACATGCCAAGACCGGTGACATTTCAAGGTGGGATGATCACCGATCGCGGATCATCTTAATTATGGTCGGCATCGATGGAAGAACCGCTATGGCGGTAAGAAGATTGACATGCAAAACTTGGTCAATCAAGGTATGATTGTGGTTCATCCTGTATTATTCCTTGTTAGCCGTGATCACCATATTCTTGCATTACCCGCCCCGATTTTATTAGTATTGCAAATGTTGCTAATCGGCTCTATGCGCTTCGGTCCTTCGTTGGGGAGAGTCCTCCTCGTGATCATGGCCAGTGACGAGATGGAGGATGACACTCCACTAAGCACGGTTCAGCCCACCACCCCAAAGTTTTACCCACCGATGTGGGATCGCCCTCTTTGTCTCAAGATCAGGGGTGCATCTAAATAGGTGCTCTTCGCACCGAGCAAACAAGACAAGGTGGAGTCAACAAGGCGTTGTTATGGATGACATGCACTATGATGCAATACCATGTTACATTTTCCGCACGACCTCCACCTCCTCCATCTCAGTGAGTTCTGTGAGTCCCCTCTACTTGGGCTTAAAACATTGAGGTCAATGTTTAATTCAGGTAGGGGAGGCTCACTATTTTAGTTTATATATTTTGTTTTTGTTTTGTTTTGTTTTGCCCTTTTCGTTTTTATAGTTTTTATGTTTTCCATTTTTACTTCATTTTATATTTTACTTCATTTTATTTTTCCTTGGTTTGTTCTGTTGTTTTGTTTTGTTGCACGGTCATTATTATGTTACAGATTGATTGATAATTGTTGAATGAAGATGGAACTGACAACGAGTGGTTGAACGACACTACCCTTACTTGATCTCCTAAGGAACCCCGGAAGTTGACACAACTAAAGGATTAAAGGTCGGACGCAAGTTAGTGGAACTGGACCGAAATTGTCGGGTGGTAAGCCCGAGTCGAAAAAGAAGCCACATGACACAAGGGGGACTTCTGAGTTTGCAAGCTTAACCAACATGGTGAGATTACCAAAGGCCAAATATATATATCATCATGAGATATCGGGCAGGTATGACTTTATCATTCGATTTTGCGATGTTCTTTAGCACAAAGACATCATGACGACACACACGGAGGCATGTTGTTTGTTTAACCTTGAGCCTTCTAGCCTACCCGTATTAAATGTTATCCCTCGTGAACCACGTTGAGCCTATTTTCAATTTTCATGTTTGTTTGTTGTGTCCCCGTTGTAATAAACCCCTTGTTAACCTTTCACCACATTTGTCTCACCATTGCTCGGCATGATTGTGATTAATTTCAAGTGTTGCACTAATTTAAGTCAGTAGTCGCTCATAAAAACTAAGGGCAAGTAAGTGAACAAGTTTCAAAAAAATAATATAGCTGAAAAAAAAAAAACTAATGGAACATGAAAGTTCTAAAAAAGAAAAGAAAAGAAAGAGAACACTTGCCTAAATGTCGACTCTAGCTAGTATCGCTCAAAGTAAACATGAGTAAAGATGAGTCAAAACGAATGAACCCCAAAATATACGAATGCAAAGATAAAATTGAAGGAAAGTTACATGAATGTCGAGCCAAAACCTTTGTGATCCAATTTCCTTGTTTATCCCACCGCATCTAAGCCCTGCTACAACCCAAAGACCTCATAAAGTGTGTGAAATCAGATGTGTAAAAGTAGTAGAATTTATTCAAAGTTAAGAATGATATTGCATGCTTCAGCCTTGAGTGAAAATACTATAACCGAGAGATTTGGTGAGAGTGTGAAAAGCTTGCAGTGAAGTAGTCTTCGATGTGGAAGTGTGGTAGATGATTGATTCGGAAGCCGCCTTCTTGATCGGAAGGAAGAAATTAATTTATGAAAGACACAGTTGTGTTGTGGAAAGAAGAAATTGTGGGTGACCTCTGTTGACTCAATCATTACCGAGGACAAGCAATGAGATAAGTTTGGGGTCAGATCGGTCACCATTTCTAGTAAGTTTCGTGTTCTATTCGACGAATTCATCAACTGTAACATCTGTGGTTGTTTTTAGTTGCTTTTAATGAAGTTAATGTGTCTTTGGTTATTTTAGTCTTGTTGTGCTCTTGAGTTTAAGTGTCTTTAAAAGTATGTTTTTATGCTTCTTTGGGTAGTCTCGTTTCGTGTTAATGCAGCGATAGAAGGAACTTGCGGTGACGAGAAGCACCGCGGAAGGCTGAAAGTTGAAGATTTTGAAGATTTCAGAAGTCAACACGGGCACCCGTGTTCATCAACATGGCCCGTGTTGAAAGTCCAGTGGAAAGCGCAAAATGGACACAAACAGGGGATCAACACGGGCACCCGTGTTCATCAACACGCCCGTGTTGAAAAGGTGGAAGATGCAAAATTGTACAAGATAAGGATCAACACGGCACTGTGTTCATCAACACGCCCGTGTTGAATGGTCTGGAGCACGCAATATTTACTTAGAGATCAACACGGGCGCCCGTGTTCATCAACACGGCCCGTGTTGAATGCCAGCGTGTGGAAACCTGAATTTTTCTTATTTTGGAGCTTGTGTTGTCATTAAGGGTACTCCGACTTTGCCTAAAGGAGATGAGAACAGAGACTATTAGAAGGGATTTGAGATTACGAAAACCGACTTTGAAATCACGAAAGAAATATCTAGAGAAAGGAGAGCTACGAGAGGAACCAAGAGACGGAGATTCAAGGGCAACAACCATTGAATATCAAAGTCATCACTCTTCTTGTAATGTTTAACTCTATTTCAATGTTTTCTTTTAATACTATGAGAGGCTAAACCCCCAAGGCTAGGGGGTGGTCCTGCTTTTGATCATTGTATGAATTTGGATACTTGATTTTTTAAATGCATGTTTTTATTCAATTTAATTGTGTGGTTCTTATGATCATGTATCAGACAAATACATGTAGACCTATGACTAACAATTGGCAGGACTGTGATTGTTAGGGTTTCTTCACAATTAGGTTATTAGGAGGCTAACCTAGGACTAGGAACTCTCTTTTAATCACTTGAATTCTCGATATTTTCATGGTTAAAACCTAGGTTTGTTTGAATGGACATTTGAATAAAGATTAGGGTTTCAATAGTTGTCTTCATTAAGGACTTAAGGAAGAACAATCTAGAGATAGGTAATTGATAGTTTACTTTTGCAATGAGGAAATCGGTATTCGAATCATAGTTTTGTTTAATCAACCATTCACCCTAGCTTCATTCGCATTATATTTCATCAGTCGTTACTTGTTACAAGCATAATTGAAGGTGTTAAAATCAACCCAACCATTGTTTTTGTTCAATTAAATTAAGAAGCACGAATAGGTATTTACTACGCAGTCCTCGAGATCGATACTTGGGGAAACTCATTATAACTGCATCGACAAAAATAGTACACTTGCTATTTTTCCGATCAGTTGTTTCACTCAGTTCCATTATCAAATATGAGCTTTTTAATTTGCAAAATTGTCATACCCCAAAATTTTCCCTCCATCTATTCAAGAGATTTCATACATCCCTACTCAAGGATTCCTCAAGAGTTGATCAGACAAACTCTCTCCTAGACAATCAACCCAAACTAGGGTTTGGTATCTCTCAAGTCAAGATGAGCTTCCAACATCTCCAATGGCCTTCATGCCTCCTCATATGCTTCAAAGATTCTCCATGTCAAGTTTCAAGCTTCACAAGTCAAGTTTCTCGACAATTGCTCGATGGTCGAGAATCACAGATTGGACAAAAAGTCAATCTGTGGTCAACATACAACAAACTTCATATTTTTGGTCAACATCCTCATTTTGAAGTTACATTCATCATTTGATCAAGGGTTGATCATGATTCATCAAGAAAACTCAAGATTTGCTCAAAAGTCAAACTTTCTAAATTAGGGTTTCTAGGTGAAAAGTCAATCAACTTTGACCGATCATAACTTTCTCATACTTTCTCGAAATTTTCCCACCAAAGCTCATTTTGAAGGAAATTCAATTTCTACAACTTCATGTCTCACAAGAATGTCCAAAAAATGCTTCATTTGAGAGGTATAGCTCAAAACATTACAGGTCATTTTCAAAGTCAACAAAAAGTCAACTTTTTGTTTTGAAAATATATTGAGCATGGTAACTCCATTTGAGATGAGACCAAAGACATTGTTTAGAGGACTCTTAGAGCTTTCCAAAAAGTCCAAGAACACTCAAAAATGTGTAAAATTGAGCAAGATACACTATTCAGAAGTTGGGCAATTTTGGACAATTGCACAAAAGGACATTTTGGTCAAAATGCAAAATTTTCCAAATGGGCCTATAATCTTTTGATCCAAACTTGTTCATGATGTTATGCTTGACCCATAAATGCTTGACATTGGTAATTTTCTATTTTTGTGATTTATATTTGAATTTTACAACATTTAATTCAAAAATAAATTATGCAAAATATGAAAATTAAGTTATTTTTTCAATTAAGTTGGATTTATATCTCTCTTAATGTCCAAGCAAGCCCACAACCATTACCAAATTCGTGGCTCATGCATATGGAAGGAAAAAATCAAGTTTTAAAGAAAATTTGATTTGTATTTATTGGAAAATATTTGCACATTCAATTTCCAATCTTTTTTCCTTGTTTTTTCTCTTCCAATCTCTTCTATAAATTGCCAGCATTGTGTACAAACCAAAGACACGAACCCTAACCCTAAAAACCACCCAAAACTTTGGCAAAATTTTTCAAGAATCCAAAAATTCGAATTTTTATTTTCAGCAAGCTTCAGCCCAATTTAACCACTCAATCACCTTCAGGAGGTTCCCAGCAATCGATCCATACTCATACCTCAAGCCCAGGCTGCCCAGAACGTGCCCTTGAGTTCTCACCGGTTTGCAAACTTTCCAAATTTCGATTTCATAATTCCATGCATTATTAATTGTTTTCATGTATTTGTTTGTGTCCAGGGCATTCATTAGATCATGTTTGATGCATTACATGAAAGTTTCCACGTAGGAATCCAAGCATGCCATTGTTAGGGTTTTTAGAGCTGTGAGTTTCGAAACACGAGTTCCAGGCGTTTTCAGGGCAAACTAATGGCACCATCGTGTTCGCCATGGCCGATTTAGGGGGGTAGGGTCCTTTGTTTTCGTTTATTGCTCATATTTTGCAGGATCTCAGAATCTCCTTGCCGGAGAAGACGACCGGAGCTTGGGCTCCGGCGTCGTGGAATGTTTGACTCAGGCGAGAGTAGGCGTGGCGCTTCTGTGCAACGTGATTCGTCCATACAGTCAACCGGGGCCCACGCGTAGCTGACTCGTTTTCAAATATACCCAGGACGTGTCAACGTTTTTATTCAAATGTTTCCAGCTTTTCCAACACAAAGAGCATGCTGGCCCAGTGGTTAAGGCTTGTGTTTTGAAGAGATTCTCCAGGAGGTCATGAGTTCGATCCAGCCTGGGACCGGTTCTTCCTTTTTCTTTTCCAAACTTCAAACTTTTCCTGTTTTTATATTTTTTATATTATTTAATATTTTGCATCTATTTTAATTTATTTCCATATTTTTATTTATGCATTAAAAAATTACCAAAAAATATTTTCTTTTTGCATTTATATTCTAAAAATCTTTATTTAATTTAATAAATTAAAAAATATATTTTTGCATGCATATTTATTTTTATTTATATTTTTGCATTTAATTCACTTTTAATTGCATTTTAATTATCAAATCTTTTCCAAAAAAATCCCAAAAAATTATTTTAGTTTATTTATCTTATTTCCAGCATATAATAATTTTTCCATATTAAAATTTGCATTTTTCTAACATTTTTTTCTCTTGTTCGATTCATATTGCATTTTCCGATTTCTTCTTTTTGTTGATTCGATTCGCATTTATTTTCTTTATCACTTTATCATTCTATTTTTTCAATAATGTAATTGCATATGGGTTGTAATAGTTTTAATTAGGATTTTATTTTCCGTGATTTCAAATTATGTATCCGCCTCTAAAGCCATGTAATAGCGTAGGTTTATCTTCCGCACCTTTACGCTTCCGCTTTTCATTCCGCATTTTACTTTTCGCACCCTATAAATTGCTAGTAATTAGGCATGTATGGCAAGACTAAAATTGAATGTAGCCCACTAATCTTCAAGATAAAATATTCAAATCAACACACTTCTTCACACATGCACCCTTAGGTAATTCTCTCGATGCCTTCGATTTCAAAATGGTCATGTCCCTCGAACGTAGAGGTATTCTAGCACCGCTGCCTTCCAAACAAATCATCATAGTCCCTTCGATACAAAGATCATAAGACCCACGATGTCGCCCGAATACATGATCTTGACCCGATTGTCGCCACGAAAATGATGATAGTCCCTTCGAATGTGCTAGGATACTTCCTACAAGTTGCCTTCTATGACCATCCGATGTCCCTTCGAATGTCCCGCTTACATCCAACGAATGGAGCTACCTACTAACTAATGGTATGGCTAGCGCTATTCTAAAGGAACGTAGCATGAAAACGACCAATTTCGAGTAGGTAATAAGACTTTTAGTTGCTTGCTCTATCAAAATGTTTTTCACACCACACACTCTTTTTCAAAGTTCAATTTCTTTCAAAACAAAAACATTTCCGAACACTTTGTATACATTCCTACATGAATCATTACAAAGTCAAAGCGAAATGCCTTTTCAAAACATTTTTGTCAAACACACGTAAAGCAATTTTAAAAGTGATCTAGAGCAACTAAGAGCCCGTAGATAACTACGGATGGAAAGGGTGCTAATACCTTCCCTTTTCATAACCATTCTCCGAACTCGTAATCTAACAAAGGTCTTTTTCTGTTACTTTACCTTCCCTTAATTGGATAAAATAAAAGTCGGTGGCGACTCTTGCTATCCGCACATTTGGATACAAAATCCTACAAAGTCGGCTTCATCAGACATGTAATCATGCGACTACTGGGACACCCTAAAAGAGAGATTTGCCTTTAGGATTTCTAGATAACCTTTAATGCTTTCGCTTGAATTGTATGCTTTATCTTGAAGGGTTGCTTGGGTATTATATTGTTGGGGATCCTACACCCGATCCGCCTTTTAGGTAAGTAGCATTAGATCATTGCACTGCTAGACGATAACTAAACGGTCAACATGATGGCTACGTTAGCGTGACACTTTGGTTGTCCCGATACTCTTCATTCCCAAGTTGAAGATAGTATTTGGCTTCGCGGTGTCATCAAGCGCTAACTAAACTTTTAGAACCTTAATTGACCCATCTTGGCCATTAGAAGGTAGTGAGATGGCCGGCTTTGGTGTAGACCGAGGTTGGTTGATACCGATGCTACGCCATTGAGATTAGACTTTGGGACATTTTCGATCGACCACTTGGCCGTCATTGAAATAAGCGCCTACGAGAAAGATCGTGATATGAGATTCCTAGAACCCTAATTATTATAGAACAGATGAACCAACTCAAACTTTTGGTAAGGTAATCACCTATACCTCATGCAAGCCTTAACCCTAGGCTCATTGTGTGAATTGCTTGTGTGTGCTAAACATGACATCATGACATCATTCGCATTGCATATCATTTCTAACTATTTCAAGGACCTAGGATTTATCTTTTCGCTTTGTAGGATTATGGCTTCTAGAAAGACTATCCGAATCAACTTCATGGGTATCCCTTCTCAACTCAAAGAATTGGTTTCGTAAATTCCCGACCATGCTCGGCCCATCAAAAGACATGGTTATCTCGCTTGATTTGGTTATCTCCGGTTTGAAGAAGATATGATGCATGTCCTATTCCATTTGATCCAAACACCATTGCTTTACATTTCCAGATTATCATTGGTTCCTACCTTGAAGAATTCTAAGCTACTTGGGATACCTATTCTTGACCAAATGCCATTCACCGGTTTGGAAAAGGTTCCTAAGTTCAAGACATCGTGATCCGCCTTACACCTTAAGCGCCGACATTGAAGCCAATTGGGAAACTAGAAGTGGAGTTAAGGGTTTACTTTCCAAATTCTAATTAAGAAAGCCCGAGAATTCCTCAAAGTTATGAGTTTCCATGCATTTGAGAACATTGTGGCCTTGTTAATTTATGGTTTGGTTCTATTTCCTAACTCGGATCAATTCATAGACATCAATGCCATCAAATTATTTCTTACCCGCAATCCTGTGCCTACCTTACTTGGAGATATCCTACATTCTCTCTACACTCGTTCTACTAAGAGACAAGGAACTCTCATGTGTTGTGTACCGTTACTTTCAAGGTGGTTTATTTCGCACCTTCCTCCATCGCTTTGAAGAATGAACAAAGGATGAGATGGTCTCAAAGATTGATGTCACTCTCTCATTCGATATCCGCTGGAATCTTTTCTCTCAAAAGGACTTCACATTCATCGAGCGTGGAGAATTCCCTAATGTACCACTACTTGGTATAAGGGAGGTATTACTTATAACCCTTCTCTAGCTCTACGCCGCTTTGGTTTTGCTCAAGAGATGGTCCACATGATATGCTTCTCCAAGATGTTGTGTTCGACTACAACCACGATCTCCGTGGATTACCGATTTAAGGTTCATACATGCTTGGGGCATGGTAAAGAAGATCGATACCAAGACTTTGGGGCACCAACTCCATTCCTTGGGAACCTTACCTCAAATGGGTGAGAGCTCGAGCTCAAAACCTCATGATGCCATTCACTGCTTTTCCAAGAATTATGGAACCTGCTATAGGTGACGATCTTGCGTTCTCCATCCCGACATGCCTACCGATTTTGAAGACTTGAAGAGATCCCGGATTCAAATTTTAAAGAAGAAAGGGATACCTTTGAAGCTCAGGTTGTGCAAGCGAGAAGAAAGTGTTAGAGTTGACAAAGCTACTTCACGAGGAGCGAAGCATCAATGCCTACATCGGCACCAAGAGGAAGCCCATGGAGACTTAGAGCTTTAGGATGTTTATGTTTTCTTTTATTGTTTTGAACTATCTCTTGTACATAAAAAGAAAAAATAATAATGAGAAGTACTAATAAATGTTTGTTCATTGCTTGTTTAACAAATTTAAATCTCTTAGGTCCTTGAAAACATTGCATTGCATTCGTGATAAACATCGCATAGCATAGCATAACATTGCATCACTGTGTACATTGAGATTGGTTTTCTCATTTGCTCGCTATTTATTTTAGCGTAAATGGCTCTTGAACAGATCACAAAGATCTCCGTGCTCGTAATGCCGGCCCAGATGTTCACCAACTTGGTCCAAGGCCAAGAAGATTTGAAGAAGCTCATCAAGAAGAAGAAGGTTGTTGGTCTCCTCAACATGGGTAGATGTTTCAAAGGGGTCCTAAAGTGGTCACCGGATCGAGCTCTCTCAAGGAAGTGTCCATACCGAGGGAGTACCAAGGGTGATGAAGGTGATCAGTGAACCAAAGAAAGGAGGAGAGGATCATTCGATTATAGCCAACACTGATGAAGATGACAAGTACAAACAACTCAAGACCGTCTCAATGCCGTGGAAAACTCAAGATGTCCGGCTGAACTTTGATGATCCGAGTCTGCTCTCGTGTTGTGATTCCTCCCAAGTTCAAAGTTCCCGCTTTTGCCAAATATGATGGCATGTCTTGCCCAAGTCGCATTTGAAGTCCTATGTCCGTAAGATCAATCCCCACACCGATGATGTAAAGTCAGGATGCACTATTTTCAAGAGAGTTTGTCCGAACCCGCTTGGAATGGTACTATCACCAGAGAATGACCGTGATCCGCATTTGGAGTGACTTGGCGATGCTTTCTGCACATGATGAGTATAATGTTGAATTGACACCCACCGCATGCAACTACAAAGCATGTCTATGGGTCGTGACGAGAAGTTCAAGGAGTATGCTCGTAAGGAGAGATTTAGCAGAGTTCAACCACCCTTGTCCAATAGGGAGTTGGTTGATATGTTCATGGGGACACCGACAGTCTCTTCAATCATCCGATTGGAAATTCTTCATCCGGATTCACCGAATGATATTGACAAAGCAGCGCATGAAGCGGTATCAAGAGTGGAAAGATTCGTAGAGACATCTTCAAATGTCGCTAAGAGATCTTTGGTACTAAGAAAGAAGCTAATGCCGTATGGTCGAAAAGCCGAGCCAAGTCCGACCGCTCAATCTGGGGCCAGGATTCCAATCCTACATCAAGATAATCTCGCCGAGACAACGCGCAGAGCGTAACGCGCCACGAAGACAGCTTACTTAAGATCAACATGCCTTTGTCGCAAGCCTTGCAACACATGTTGAACGCAGAGTCGATAACCTGAGGGATCCTCCTCGTAATGTCAACACCGCCTCCAAATACAATCCTAATGCTAAGTGTGCTTACCATTCCAATGCCTGCACCAATCGACAATTGTTGGGCTCAAGAACAAGATTCAAGATATGATTGAAGCTAAGCATTGAGTTTGATCCTCCGCTGAGACCAATGTGATCAATGCGCCTATGCCTAACCATGACAAGAGTTCCAATGTCACAGACGACACTTATGTTTTCAACATAGATGACTGACCATTCCTTTGATGATCATAATGAGAATTTGTTGCCGTGTCAATCCGTGATGCCCGAGGATTGTCGTTGGTGCCCATCTACACCGATGGTTGTGCTTGGTTGAGAAGACGTGTTCAGTATGATGGACAACCGTGAGATACTATTTCAAACCACCGTGCGTAAGTGTGAAGAAATGTCTAAGTTGAAGATCGACAATGCGAACGAAACTGCACTATCTGTGTGGGATACCTTGGGGCAGCCAAGTGGAAAGTATGATTACATGGTGAAATACACTGCCCCGAGAGCTACAAGATTCCTATTGAAGATGTTAAGGCGACGGATGGGGTGACGATTTCCAAGACTATGCTAATGTTAACACGATAAGAATTTCCTCCACGATCCTCGGCCTAGAGTGGCACCTCTCATCATTACTTCTTCCACCGCCCATATTCCTCCGACAAAGCTATCCTTGAACTATGGAGTCGATGTTTAATATCATGGTGTCAAGCAAGATCCTCCGACAATTGAAGATCTTACCATTGAGCTTCTATTCCCGACATCGACAACATCACCGGATCCAAGAAGGTGACCGTAACCGAAGGGTATTCTCCCAGATCTCTCCTCCAAAAGACATCATGACTCAAAAGATTCCACTATTCCACCAATATCCCCACTAGAGGGAAAGAACCAAAGGACTCATCCCGCCACCTGTATACCAAAGGAAGTTGTCAAGACACCTCCAAACAAGAAATGGAGGAAATTCAAGATTATCAAGAAGAGTGATTACAATGTGTGGAATGGGGAGATCCAAGATATCCATGCTCGCTTTGCTCTTGTGTTCGAGGCTCATGCTAATGCCTTGGTAAAGTTTTTGAAGAAAGCTCATGTGCCGCAAGACACTTCCACCGATCAATTTGAGGTTTGTATTGCTAGCCTGGCTGCCAACAACGGCCTAGGCTTCTCGATGTCGATTTGACTCCTTCCGAAAGAAACACAACAAGGCCTTGCACATCTCGTTGAATGCAAGGGCGCTACTCCTCGTCTCATGTCTTGTGGATACCGTTCCGCTTGAATATCCTTCCAAGGTCGCTTTTGATCGACTTGATGTCGAAGGGTTGGTTCGAGACCCAAAGGACATTATCGTGAGAGCTTTTGATGGTTCTAAGTGCATGATTGGAGAGCTCACTCCTCTAAAGTCGGTTCCTGCACTTTTGATTCCACTTTTGTCATGGACATCCGTCCACCTTATTCTTGCCTACTTGGATGCCCTTGGATACATGGGGTGTCATACTCTACCTTGCATCGTAAACCCAAATACCCGTGAAAGGGAAGGTTGTTACAGATGTGGTGAAGAAGAATATATGGTCACCATCTATACCATTCCGCTATCTCGAGGTGGAGGGTGAATTTTCGAGACTCCTCACAAGCTGAAACAATACCTCGAGTCATGCCTGTAGACTTCCTCCCGACCGTTTAGGCTTCACCATCAAGGGTCGTAATGCCCGAACGTGCCGCCAACTTCCTTTCCGTGATCAGCCACAATGGAATCCATGCTATAGAAGACGAAGACAAATCGACATCGCAAGTGGATCTTCCCAACCTGATCAAGGGCTCAAGAATTGAAGATCAAGACGCTATACCAATCTCCTTTAGTCGAGTAATTGCTCTTGTTTTGTTTTGCTTTTCGTATTTCTTTATGTTTTGAACAATAAACTTTGAAAGCCTAGTGCCTTGCCCGGCATCATGGCTCGCTTATAGGGTTATTATCCGTTGTTTGCGTATTTTCATTCAATAAATTCTGGGCTTTTGCATTCAATTGTTTGTTTTTTTCTTTACTTTATCACCCCTTCAAAAGCTATGTGTTCTTACACACACCCACGTGATACACCGCAGTAATCACTCCGAATCTCGTTAATAACAACTATGCTAGTGCTAAATATGACTTCGATAATCCGATCTACCAAGTCAAGACGAAAGTGAGGAAGATTGTGAAGTGTGGAGAACTTGCCGATCACAAAGAAGAAGAGCGAGTTATACACCACACGAAGAGCAAGTTGAGGTTGTGAATTTGGGTACCGACGAAGAGTAAAAGAGATCAAGATAGGAGCGGGTCTTGAGAATGTGTTAAAGAAAGGTTGGTTCGATGCTACGAGACTATATTGAGGTTTTTGCTTGGTCATACGAAGACATGCCCGGTTTAGACATTGATATTGTGGTACATCGATTGCCAACAAAAGAAGGTTTTCCCAAAGGAAATGTAGGTCTGTCGATGTGTCCCGAGATGTCGAAAAGATCAAAGCCGAGTTATGAAGCGCTCAACGCTGGTTTCTTAGTTGTCACCTCTTATCCTCAAAGTTGCTAATGTGGTACCCGTGCTCAAGAAGGATGGTAAGGTACGAATGTGTGTGGATTACGTAGATCCGAACAAAGCGAGTCCGAAAGACGATTTCCCACTTCCTCATATTGACGCTCGTTGACAACACCGCCAAAGACAAGGTTTTCTCCTTCATGGATGGTTTCTCCTACATAATCGATCAAATGGCCTCAAGACATGGAGAAGACTACTTTTGTTACATGGGGCACTTTCTCGCTACAAGGTTATGCTGCTCGACTAAAGAACGCTGGTGCCACTTATCGCGCTATGGTGACATTGTTTCATGACATGATCCATCACGAGATAGAGGTCTACGCCGATTTACATGATAGCTAGATCACGATCAAGAAGAACATCTAGATCATTTGCGTAAACTGCTCGACAGTTGAAGAAGTACAGATTGAGACTTAATCCAACAAGTGCACCTTGGAGTCGATCCGAAAACTCCTAGGGTTTGTTGTCGCGGTAAAGGTATTGAAGTTGATCCCGCCAAGGTTAAAGCTATTCAAGAGATGCCAGCCCCCGCACCGAGAAAGAAGTCGAGGTTTCGATTGAACTACATTGCCGTTCATTGCACACCTAATCGCTACTTGTGAGCCAATCTTCAAGTTACTAAAGAAAGATCAAGTAGTAGAATGGAACGACGATTGCCGATCGCTTTTGACAAAATCAAGGAGTACCTACTGTAATCCTCCCATCCCGATGCCGCCACCAAGGAAGACCTCTTATCATGTACTTGATGTGTTAGAGAACTCAATGGTGTTGGGGCAACATGACGAGTCCGGTCGAAAAGAGCATGCAATATACTACCTTAGCAAAAGTTTACCGATCGTGAAACAAGATACTGCAAATCGAGAAAACTTGCAACGCTTTTGGCTGTCACGACTAAGACAAGATATGTCGACTCACACTACCTTGTTGATTTCTAAGATGGATCCGATAAAATACATCTTTGAGAAACCATCTCTCCGAAGAATAGCAAGATGGCAAATGATCTTGACCGAATACGACATCCAAAGACACTTCTCGTAAAGCGATCAAAGGAAGTGTGGTAGCCGATCATTTGGCTCATCAAGCCATAGATGACTATCACCTATGCAGTCAATTTCCAGATGAAGATGTTTTACTAGTTACGATTGTGAAGAACTAGGCCCGACTAAGGACCCGAACAAGGATCCCGATGGACTATGGTCTTTGATGGAGCCTCAAACGCACTTGGCAATGGCATTGGCGCCATCATTACATCCCTCGCAGCGGACACACGCCTTTCACCGCCAGATTATGTTTCATTGCACTAACAATATGGCCGAATACGGTTGCATCATGGGTCTTAAAGTCGCTATTGACTTAAGAATCAAGTTCTTACAAGTGTATGGAGACTCACTTTAGTGATCACCGATTATGGGCGAGGGATACGAAGCATCCGAATCTCATTCCATATCGAGAGCTTGTTCGAGTTTGATTCCTACTTTGAAGAGATCACTTTCAATCATATTCCACGAGAAGAGAATCAGCTAGGCACGATTGGCTACTATGTCGCCTATGTTCAAGGTTAGATGGGACAACGAGGCTCCCCGTGATCATCATTGAGAAGTTTGACGAACCAAGATATTGTTGTGAGCTTGACGCGTAAGAGAAACCTTGGTACTACGATGTGAAGAGGTATCTTGAGACTCGTGAATATTCGCAGGGCATCTCACAATGATAAGAAGTTCATGAGGAGATTTGCTTCCAAATTCTTTCTCAAAGAACAACATCTTATACAAGCGCAACCACGACTTGTGCTTATCTCACTGTAGACCGTGAAACATGCGATGCATGGAAGAGTTACACGAAGTAGAATTTGGTACCCACTCCAAAGTGGACACACCATGGCTAAGAAGATTTTGAGAACAAAGTTACTATTGGTCTACCATGGAAGTCGATTGTCACCGCTACGCCGATCTTGTCACAAATGCCGATTTATGCAGACAAAGTACACGCACCTCCAAGACCTCGAACGCTTTTAACTTCTCCTTGGCCTTTGCAATGTGGGGCATCGACATGATTGGAGAAATTAAGCCCACGCTCCAATGGACATCGCTTCATCCTTGTGGCAATAGATTATTTCACCAAGTGGGTGGTATACCGATGCATCTGCTACCAAGAATGTTGCTCGATTCATCAAACATAATCTTATCTGCGGTATGGCACCCGAAAGGATTATCACGATAACGGTTCTAATCTCAACAACAAGATGATCGCCGAACTCGCACGCAGCTCAAGATCAAACATCATAATTCTTCTCCTTATCGGCCAAAGATGAATGGCGCAGCTGGAAGCCGCCAACAAGAACATTAAGAAGATTATGTAAGATGACAAGGACTTACAAAGATTGGCATAAAATTAACATGGTTATCGTGACCACAAAGACGAACATCAACAGGGCAACCCTTCTCTCTCAGATACGGTATGGAAGCCGCCTTACCCATCGAGGTTCGATACCCTCAACCGTAGTCCTCCAGACGCAGAGTTAGACGAAGACGATTGGGTCCGAATCGCCTTGACCGATTAACTTGATTGATGAGAACGATGGCCCATCCGCCATGGATGATTTATCGTAAACGAATGATCGAGCATTTAATAAGAAGGTCAAGCACCGAGTCTACCAAGTCGGTGATCTAGTAGTCAAGCGCATTATTCTTCCACAAGGTGATCCTGTGGGAAAATGGAATCCCACCCATGAGGGACCATTTGTAGTCAAGACAATATTTTCCGGAGCTATGATACTTAGCACCATGGATGGTGAAGACTTCCCACACCCCGTGAACGCACATAGTCAAAAATACTACGATAAAGAGACCCGCTAGGTCGATTTAACCTAGGCAAAAATAAGGAGATCCCTGAACCAAAAGGTTCGGCAAAATAAAGGATATATAAAACATGTACACCGCAAGTCGAAACCCGAAAAGGCGGCTTGGGCAAAAAGGGTATCCCAGACTGAAACCCGAAGGGCGGTCTAGGCAAAAGTTAGGACTTGCGCATTTGACTATGTCTCTTCCAGATCACATGCTTCCAGACTACTATCAACATTCAAGATTCAAATGGCGAAGATCAGTCTACTCACTTTCTACTGACAGCAAGGGGATGAGATAGTTGAAATATATGAGTACTAGCATAGTTGGAACTTAACGAGATTGTTTCCGCATAGCTTTTTACTATTCTTGTGTATAAACTACTTGGCCATACGCCACCTTCCAAATAAACGCAGATTCTTTCTCTTTACATTTTTCACTATTGTCGTTTGCAATAAGTCCAACGTTTGTTTTGAATGATTATATGCATTTGACAATAAGAATCTAATCACAAACATACGAAAAGTGAAACGTGCAAAAGTGCTTACTACAGGTTCCAGGAATTGAGATGACGACGAAAGTCACCAAATAGTCCCCACAGAGCATGGTCCCCACAAAGGTGTCACTCACAACACACCTTCCCCAGCGGAGTATACATCAGTCTCCAAGAAGTAACATTTCATCCCCGACTGAGATATTTATCCCTAGCGGACATCTCTCTCCCTTCCTTTTCCCCCAAGCAGTATCCGACTCAAACTTGGTCAGATAATGCATCGGAGGAACCTACATCTTCATTCCCCAGCCAGAGATTACAACGGATTCCTGACCCAGTCTCTCAACAACCATCATATTCTCCAGCGAGATCTACACTCGGAATCCCCAGTAAAGTGCTTCCTAAATTTCCTCAGCAGGATCTACATACAAAGTCCCCAACGATCGCCTCCCGCACTCTCCTCAACAGGGTCTATGAAATCTCCAACAAACGAGCTTCTCAAATCTCCACCTCCCTCAACAATATCTAGGCCCAAGACTTGGTCAGATAGTGCATCGGAGGAATCCAGGATATCTTTCTTCTCTTCCAAAAGCGGGGTCCTCACCTACTCAATGCCCCAAGCAGAAGTCAGAAATCTTCAAACAGAATATCCGCATCTTCTTCAAGATGGATATGTTTTGAAATATCACAACATTCATCATTCATACATTTCTCATAAAGTCATAATTCATGCATATGTCATTCATATACACTGTCATGCATCATACTTTGCATAAAACTAACCAATATTCTATCAAAGTTTCTCTTGTTTTCTCCAAAACAGGTAACAATCACTTCTGACGCAAACAGGTCCAGGATTAAGCCCCGAACCGACGGGAAAACTATCTGAAAGACCGCCCTTGGTTGTCCTCCTCCGACAGGTCCAGGATTAAGCCCCGAATCGACGGAAAACTATCTCGAAGATCGCCCGGTTATCCTCCGATAATGTGCAATGGATCAACACCGATGCACAAGTGAAGCTATCCACATTTTTGCCAACTACAATCTCCTCGTGAGTAATCAGACTAAGATTTATTCGATTCCTTATTATCAATAAAGAACTACAGAGTCTAGCGACGACTCGCTTGCCTTGATGGCATCTTAAGCCCATCTCCGACTACTTATCAACAGTGCTTCACTTTCAGAATGCTGCATATATGGTTAAAAATCAATGCAAACCAATAACTTCACTCAAAGTGAACACGAAGTCTAACGTACGACTCCCTTAGGATGGCATCTTAAGTCCATCCCCTCTCCGTTCCAGGAACATCTACAGAGTCTAACATACGACTCACTCCCCAGCATCGATCTTTCCAGATGGCATCTTAAGCCCATCCCCATCAGTTCTCCTATCAATAATCTCGAGTCTAGCGTACGACTCATTTACCAGCTTCTCCAAACGGCATCCGAAGTCCTTCCCGCATCATCGCCCAACCGCGAGTGCAAATTTGTGTACTTGTTCAATCATCTTCACCTCCGTGTCACGAAGACAAGCATGTCAATCTAACCTCCAAAGACAAGAAGATTGAACAGGGCACATACCCCAAAATTTGCCCTCCATCTATTCAAGAGATTTCATACATCCCTACTCAAGGATTCCTCAAGAGTTGATCAGACAAACTCTCTCCTAGACAATCAACCCAAACTAGGGTTTGGTATCTCTCAAGTCAAGATGAGCTTCCAACATCTCCAATGGCCTTCATGCCTCCTTATATGCTTCAAAGATTCTCCATGTCAAGTTTCAAGCTTCACAAGTCAAGTTTCGCATAATTGCTCGATGGTCGAGAATCAACAGATTGACAAAAGTCAACTGTGGTCAACATACAACAAACTTCATATTTTTTGTCAACATCCTCATTTTGAAGTTACATTCATCATTTGATCAAGGGTTGATCATGATTCATCAAGAAAACTCAAGATTTGCTCAAAAGTCAAACTTTCTAAATTAGGGTTTCTAGGTGAAAAGTCAATCAACTTTGACCGATCATAACTTTCTCATACTTTCTCGTAAATTTTCCCACCAAAGCTCATTTTGAAGGAAATTCAATTCTCTACAACTTCATGTCTCACAAGAATGTCCAAAAATGCTTCATTTGAGAGGTATAGCTCAAAACATTACAGGTCATTTTCAAAGTCAACAAAAAGTCAACTTTTTGTTTTGAAGATATATTGAGCATGGTAACTCCATTTGAGATGAGACCAAAGACACTCAAAAATGTGTAAAATTGAGCAAGATACACTATTCAGAAGTTGGGCAATTTTGGACAATTGCACAAAAGGACATTTTGGTCAAAATGCAAAATTTTCCAAATGGGCCTATAATCTTTTGATCCAAACTTGTTCATGATGTTATGCTTGACCCATAAATGCTTGACATTGGTAATTTTCTATTTTTGTGATTTATATTTGAATTTTACAACATTTAATTCAAAATAAATTATGCAAAATATGAAAATTTTATTTTTTCAATTAAGTTGATTTATATCTCTTAATGTCCAAGCAAGCCCACAACCATTACCAAATTGTGGCTCATGCATATGGAAGGAAAAATCAAGTTTTAAAGAAAATTTGATTTGTATTTATTGGAAAATATTTGCACATTCAATTTCCAATCTTTTTTCCTTGTTTTTTCTCTTCCAATCTCTTCTATAAATTGCCAGCATTGTGTACAAACCAAAGACACGAACCCTAACCCTAAAAACCACCCAAAACTTTGGCAAAATTTTTCAAGAATCCAAAAATTCGAATTTTTATTTTCAGCAAGCTTCAGCCCAATTTAACCACTCAATCACCTTCAGGAGGTTCCCAGCAATCGATCCATACTCATACCTCAAGCCCAGGCTGCCCAGAACGTGCCCTTGAGTTCTCACCGGTTTGCAAACTTTCCAAATTTCGATTTCATAATTCCATGCATTATTAATTGTTTTCATGTATTTGTTTGTGTCCAGGGCATTCATTAGATCATGTTTGATGCATTACATGAAAGTTTCCACGTAGGAATCCAAGCATGCCATTGTTAGGGTTTTTAGAGCTGTGAGTTTCGAAACACGAGTTCCAGGCGTTTTCAGGGCAAACTAATGGCACCATCGTGTTCGCCATGGCCGATTTAGGGGGGTAGGGTCCTTTGTTTTCGTTTATTGCTCATATTTTGCAGGATCTCAGAATCTCCTTGCCGGAGAAGACGACCGGAGCTTGGGCTCCGGCGTCGTGGAATGTTTGACTCAGGCGAGAGTAGGCGTGGCGCTTCTGTGCAACGTGATTCGTCCATACAATCAACCGGGGCCCACGCGTAGCTGACTCGTTTTCAAATATACCCAGGACGTGTCAACGTTTTTATTCAAATGTTTCCAGCTTTTCCAACACAAAGAGCATGCTGGCCCAGTGGTTAAGGCTTGTGTTTTGAAGAGATTCTCCAGGAGGTCATGAGTTCGATCCAGCCTGGGACCGGTTCTTCCTTTTTCTTTTCCAAACTTCAAACTTTTCCTGTTTTTATATTTTTTATATTATTTAATATTTTGCATCTATTTTAATTTATTTCCATATTTTTATTTATGCATTAAAAAATTACCAAAAAATATTTTCTTTTTGCATTTATATTCTAAAAATCTTTATTTAATTTAATAAATTAAAAAATATATTTTTGCATGCATATTTATTTTTATTTATATTTTTGCATTTAATTCACTTTTAATTGCATTTTAATTATCAAATCTTTTCCAAAAAAATCCCAAAAAATTATTTTAGTTTATTTATCTTATTTCCAGCATATAATAATTTTTCCATATTAAAATTTGCATTTTTCTAACATTTTTTCTCTTGTTCGATTCATATTGCATTTTCCGATTTCTTCTTTTTGTACAGGTTGATTCGATTCAGACGATTTTCTCTTTATCACTTTATCATTCTATTTTTTTCAATAATGTAATTGCATATGGGTTGTAATAGTTTTAATTAGGATTTTATTTTCCGCATTTCAAATTATGTATCTGCCCCAAAGCCATGTAATAGCGTAGGTTTATCTTTCCGCACCTTTACGTTTCCGCTTTTTCATTCCGCATTTTACTTTTCGCACCCTATAAATTGCTAGTAATTAGGCATGTATGGCAAGACTAAAATTGAATGTAGCCCACTAATCTTCAAGATAAAATATTCTGAAATCAACACACTTCTTCACACATGCACCCCTTAGGGTAATTCTCTCTCGATGCCTTTCGATTTCAAAATGGTCATGTCCCTCGAACGTAGAGGTATTCTAGCACCGTTGCCTTCCGAACAAATCATCATAGTCCCTTCGATACAAAGATCATAAGACCCACGATGTCGCTCCAATACATGATCTTGACCTCGATTGTCGCCACTTAAAATGATGATAGTCCCTTCGAATGTGCTAGGATACTTCCTACAAGTTGCCTTCTATGACCATCCGATGTCCCTTCGAATGTCCCGCTTACATCCAACGAATGGAGCTACCTACTAACTAATGGTATGGCTAGCGCTATTCTAAAGGAACGTAAAAGTATGAAAACGACCAATTCTGAGTAGGTAATAAGACTTTTAGTTGCTTGCTCTATCAAAATGCTTTTCACACCACACACTCTTTTTCAAAGTTCAATTTCTTTCAAAACAAAAACATTTCCGAACACTTTGTATTCATTCCTACATGAATCATTACAAAGTCAAAGCGAAATGCCTTTTCAAAACATTTTTTGTCAAACACACAAAAAGCAATTTTAAAAAGTGATCTAGAGCAACTAAGAGCCCGTAGGTAACTACGGATGGAAAGGGGTGCTAATACCTTCCCTTTTCATAACCATTCTCCCGAACTCGTAATCTAACAAAGGTCTTTTTTTCACTTTTACCTTCCTTAATTGATAAAATAAAAGTCGGTGGCGACTCTTGCTATCCGCACATTTGGATACAAAATCCTACAAAGTCAGTTCACCGACATGTAATCGGCGACTACTGGGACACCCTAAAAGAGAGATTTGCCTTAGGGATTTCTAGATAACCTTTAATGCTTTCTGTTTGAATTGTATGCTTTATCTTGAAGGGTTGCTTGGGTATTATATTGTTGGGGGATCCTACACCCGGATCCGGGTTTCCTTTTAGGTAAGTAGCATTAGATCATTGCGACCGTTAGACGTATAACTAAACGGTCAACATGATGGCTACGTTAGCGTGACACTTTGGTTGTCCCGATACTCTTCATTCCCAAGTTGAAGATAGTATTTGGCTTCTGCGTGGTGTCATCAAGCGCTAACTAAACTTTTAGAACCTTAATTGACCCATCTTGGCCATTAGAAGGTAGTGAGATGGCGGCTTTGGTGTAGACCGAGGTTGGTTGATACCGATGCTACGCTCATTGAGATTAGACTTTGGGACATTTTCGATCGACCACTTGGCCGTCAGATAGAAATAAGCGCCTATGAGAAAGATCTGTGATATGAGATTCCTAGAACCCTACATTATTATAGGACAGATGAACCAACTCAAACTTTTGGTAAGGTAATCACCTATACCTCATGCAAGCCTTAACCCTAGGCTCATTGTGTGAATTGTTGTGTGTGCTAAACATGACATCATGACATCATTCGCATTGCATATCATTTCTAACTATTTCAAGGACCTAGGATTTATCTTTGCTCTGCTTTTGTAGGGATTATGGCTTCTAGAAAGACTATCCGAATCAACTTCATGGGTATCCTTCTCAACTCAAAGAATTGGTTTCGTAAATTCCGACCATGCTCGGCTCATCAAAAGACATGGTTATCTCGCTTGATTTGGTTATCTCCGGTTTTGAAGAAGATATGATGCATGTCCTATTCCAGTTCTTTGATCCGAAACACCATTGCTTTACATTTCTAGATTATCAGTTGGTTCCTACCTTGGAAGAATTCTCTAAGCTACTTGGGATACCTATTCTTGACCAAATGCCATTCACCGGTTTGGAAAAGGTTCCTAAGTTCGAAGACATTGCATCTGCCTTACACCTTAAGCGCTCAGATATTGAAGCCAATTGGGAAACTAGAAGTGGAGTTAAGGGTTTACTTTCCAAATTCCTAATTAAGAAAGCCCGAGAATTCCTCAAGGTTATGAGTTTCCATGCATTTGAGAACATTGTGGCCTTGTTAATTTATGGTTTGGTTCTATTTCCTAACTCGGATCAATTCATAGACATCAATGCCATCAAATTATTTCTTACCCGCAATCCTGTGCCTACCTTACTTGGAGATATCCTACATTCTCTCTACACTCGTACTACTAAGAGACAAGGAACTCTCATGTGTTGTGTACCGTTACTTTCAAGGTGGTTTATTTCGCACCTTCCTCCATCAGTTTTGAAGAATGAACAAAGGATGAGATGGTCTCAAAGATTGATGTCACTCTCTCATTCCGATATCCGTTGGAATCTTTTCTCTCAAAAGGACTTCACATTCATTGAGCGTTGTGGAGAATTCCCTAATGTACCACTACTTGGTATAAGGGGAAGCAAACACATCTGACTTCTGCCTTAAAAAATATCCAACTCATCCTTGTAAAATCATCAATAAATAGAAAAAAATATTTGTTGCCATTTAAAGATGTCGTTGGCATCGGACCACACACTTATGTATGTATGAGCTGTAACTTTTCAGAAGCTTTCCAGGTTGACGCAACACAGAATGATAATCTACTTTGTTTTCGGAATTGAGATACATCACATTTGTCAACAACATCATCAATGACTCGTAAATTTTCACCCAAACCATGAGAACTCATTTGTTTTAAGTTTTAGTAACTAAATTGACCCAACCTTTTAGGCCACAAGGTGGAAGCACAAACAGTACTTGGAAATGCGCGCATGATTTTTTGCTTCCATTCTACTGGAAAAAATTTACCCCTCATGTAAATCGTCATTAACTTAGATCCAGGATCTAGAATAGTACATCTCATGTCTCTTTCAAATGCAATGAATATTTCTTTTCGATCATTTGCCCCACACTTAAAAGAATTTGATTTATTTCATGTACAAATAAAACATCTGAAATATATTTTATACCTGAGGGAGTTTCAACAGCTACAACAACTTTTCCTTTGACATCGACATGTTCTCCATTACCTATAGCAACTATGGTGTAGAAGGACTTATCAAGTTCCTTAAAAATGTCAACATTGTGAATCATGTGATTAGTGCATCTACTATCTATTAGCCATGTTTCTTTGCTACTATTGACTGAATAGCAAGAAGCCATGAATAATTTCTCCTTTTGTTGGTGGTATTCAACAACTTGGGCTTTTTTTCCCTGTTGGTTTACTTTGTTTTGAAAACATTCTCCACATGACCAAGTTGATTGCAGACTCTATGTTTAACTCCTGGCCAATACCAACAATATTTTTCTAAATGAGTATCCTTTTTGCAATGTTGATAAAGTGGGAATTTCTTTTTCCAACTCTCTCCTTTTTTGTTGAATTCCTCCCTTTTTCCTTTTCCTTTCTTCTCTCTTTTAGACACTTCCTCATTGTGATTTTTTATTTGAGTTACTGTTGGGTTATTTTGAAGAGGTGGTGGATTGCATCTATTTTCCACAACATCCCAGAAACTTGGAGCTCTCAAATAAGCTTTCATTTTTGCAGCCCACAAATGATAGTTTTCTCCTACAAACATAGGAGGTGGAGGTAAAGAACTATTGTTGGCGGCCATTTATGGTGTTTAAAGGTTTTTTGTAAATATTTTTCTTATTGATTTTTTTTCTTCCACATACCCGTTAAGATCAATGAAGCTCTAGATAACATGTAAGAAAAATAGAAGTGATGGAAAGTAGTGTAGAAGAGAAGGATAGAAATCACAAAATAATAAAGATAATTTTTAGAGGAAAATGTTATGTTGTTTTCATTTTATAAAGTTGAAAAACACTACAAAATATATAGAGTCAAACAATAAGCCTGCTTGTTGGAGTGGATATATGTAATACGGTGAACTGACTTTGTAGAATTTTGTATCGCAAATGTGCGGATAGCAAGAGTCGCCACCGACTTTTCTTTTATCCAATTAAGGGAAGGTAAAAAGTACAGAAAAAGACCTTCGTTAGATTCTGAGTAAGGGAGAAGGTTATGAAAAAGGAAGGTATTAGCACTCTTTCCATCCGTAGTTATCTACGGCTCTTAGTTGCTCTTAGATCACTTTAAAATTGTGCTTTCGTGTGTTTGACAAAATGTTTTGAAAAGGCATTTCTCTTTGACTTTGTAATGATTCATGTAGGAATGTATACAAAGTGTTCGGAAATGTTTCGCTTTGAAAAGAGTTTGAACTTTGACAAAAGTGTGAGGTGTAAAAAGTATTTTAATAGAGCAAGCAACTAAAAGTCTTATTACCTACTCAGAATTGGTCGTTTTCGTGTTTTTTACTTTCCGTTAGAATAGTGTTATCCATACCATTAGTTGGTAGGTAACCCTATTCGTTGGATGTAAGCGGGACATTCGAAGGGACATCAGATGGTCATACAAAGCAACTTGTAGGAAGTATCCTAGCACATTCGAAGGGACTATCATCATTTTTCGTAGGCGACAATCGAGGGTCAAGATCATGTATTCGTAGGCGACATCGTGGGTCTATGATCTTTGTATCAAAGGGACTATGATGATTTGTTTTGAAGGCAACGGTGCTAGAATAACTCTACGTTCGAGGGACATGACCATTTGTATTCGTAAAGGCAACGAGAGAGAATTACCCTAAGGGGTGCATGTGTGAAAGAGTGTGTCAATTCAGGTATTTTATCTTGAAAATTAGAGTGAGCTACGTTCAATTTTATCTTGCCATACACGCCTAATTACTAAATATCTAAGTAAAGTAAATTGCGGAAATATAAAATGCGGAAAGATAAATCCTACGCTATTACATGGCTTTGGGGCAGATACATAATTGAAAAATTCGGAAAGTAAAAGTCCTAATTAAACTATTACATCCCATAGGCAATTACATAATATGAAAAGAAAACGATAAAAATTGTCCGAAACGGGATAACCTGTAAATAGATGAAAAATCGGGAAATACGAGGAAATTGAATAAGAGGAAAATGTTAGTAAAAATAATAAATTTTGAATGAGAAAAATGTTTTCATGCTGGAAATAACATTAATATGCTAAAATAATTTTTTGGGATTTTTTGGAGTTAATTTAATAATTAAAAATCAATTAAAAGTGATTTAAATGATAAAATAGAAATTAAATTAAATATGCATGCAAAAATAATATTTTTAATTTTATAAATTAAATAAACATTTTTCTGATGTGTGCGCAAAAAATAAATATTTTTTGGTATTTTTAAATGCATGATAAAAATTATGAAAGATAAATTAAATTGTATGAAAATATTAAAAGAAAATATGAAAATAGTAAAAATATGCAAACTTGTAAAAAATGTTTTGCCATGGCTGGGAATCGAACTCAAGACATTGCCTTCACAAACCCACGCCTTGACCAACTGAGCTGGCTTGCACAAGTGTTTGAAAACCGGAGCGAATAGATTGTAAACAGGTGTCGCTCCCTGATTGCACCAACCACGCGCCAACCTTCATCTTCTTCGTTTTGAATTTTTGAAAAGATAGCGTCGGCCTCAATGAGACGCTATAGTCCCTGCGTTTTCCAAAATCAAACACAAGCAATATAAATGACATTCAAGGGCATGGTTCGATTGGAAACATCGTTCTGAACACGATGGTGGTGGTCTTTTGGTCCAATTTTTCCGTTTTAAAGAAACCCTAATTCGAAACCGAAAACCCTAGCAATGGTGATTCATGTTCTAGGCCATGGAAATTTAATCAAACCACCCAAAAAGCTTCCAAGCTTTGTTCGAAATCGTGTTCTTGCAATTCTTGATGTTTCTGGACAATATAAAGGTTTGGGATGCTTCAAGGGATGTCAAGGAACGTGTTTGGATCCTCAAAACCAATTGAAACAAGCTGGAACAAGGGCTGCTAGTTACTTGAAAGGCACGGTTTTTTGACTTTTAGGTTAGGGTTCTTGAGGCAATTTTTCTGTTCTCATTCATGTGATATGCATTGTATATTTATAATGGATGGAAATTGAGCTGATTTGAGGAAGAAATAATCATCAATCAATGCAAAGATTATTTGATTTTGTACAAAATCAAATCTTATCTTTTTGATCAATTTCAATCAAATTCTTGCCATATCAAGACCAATTTCGAAATTTGATGATTTTAGGAGTTGCTTGGACCTCAAGGAAGAGAGAAAAAATCAATTTGCAATTAATTTTGATTTTATACCTTATTTTTGAATTTAATTTGTATTTAAATGAATAAAATCCAAATTAAATAGAAAAATAAAGTTAAAATTCGTGGCATTGGGCTTGGATGTTCCTAATTGTATAAGGAACAAGTTTGAATGAAGAAAAATTAGGCCCATTTGCAATGTTTTTGATTTTTACAAGTATCTCTCTTTGTGCACTTCTTCAAAATTGCCCAACTTGCAGAAGGTGTATTTTGGTCAATTTTCCACATTTTTGAGTGTTCTTGGACTTTTTAGAAAGCTCTAGGAGTCCTCTAACCAACCTCTTTGGTTTCATCTCAATTGGAGTTTCCGTGCTCAATATATCTTCAAAACAAAATGTTGACTTTTTGTTGACTTTGAAAAGGACCTGTAATATTTTGATCCATACCTTCCAAATGAAGCATTTTTTGAACATTCTTGTGAGACATGAAGTTGTAGAGAATTGAATTTCCTTCAAAACAAGAGGTGGTGGAAAAATTTCTGAGAAAGTATGAAGAAGTTATGCTCAGTCAAAGTTTGGTTGACTTTTCACTAAGAAACCCTAATTTAGAAAGTTTGACTTTTGAGCAAATCTTGAGTTTTCTTGATGAATCATGATCAACCCTTGATCAAATGATGAATGTAACTTCAAAATGAGGATGTTGACCAAAAATCATGAAGTTTGACTGCATGTTGACCATAGTTGACTTTTGTCCAACAACCGATTTTCAACCATCTGAGCAATTGTCTGAGGAAACTTGACTTGTGAGGCTTGAAAATTGACATGGAGAATCTTTGAAGCATATGAGGAGGCATGAAGACCATTGGATATGTTGGAAACCCATCTTGATCTGAGAAATATCAAACCCTAGTTTGGGTTGATTGTCTAGGAGAGGGTGTGTCCGATCAACCTCGAGGAATCCTGAGTATGGATGTATGAAATATCTTGAGAAGTAGGAGGGCAAATTTTGGGGTATGACAATGCCCTGCTCAATCTTCATGTACCGAGGGGTTAGATTGGCACGCTCGCTTTCGTGACCGGAGGTAGAAGATGATTGAACACCGAGTACACCGAAAATTTGCACTCACTGGATGATGCGGAATGGGCTTACGATGCCATTTGGAGAAGTTGGAGACTTCACTGGGAGTGAGTCGCGCTAGACTTGAGATTGTTATCGAATAGGAAACCGCGGAGATGGGCTTAAGATGCCATCCGAAAGATTGATGCCGGGAGTGAGCCGACGCTAGGCTCAGAGCGTTTTGAAAGTGAGAGGAGCATGGAGATGGGCTTAAGATGCCATCCGAAGGGAGTCGTACGTTAGACCCCGTGCTCATCTTTGAATGAAGTTATTGGTTTGTATTGGTTTTTTAACCAAATATGCAGCATTTTGAAGGTGGAGAAATGTTGACAAGTAGTTGGAGACGAGCTTAAGATGCCATCCAAGGCAACTGAGTCGTACGCTAGACTCTGTAGTTGCTGTTGATAATAAGAGAGAGTCAGAATACACCTTTGTGCTGATTACTCTGAGGGGATAGTAGTTGGCAAAATGTGGATAGCTTCCGCAGTTCGGTATTGATCCAATGCTCATATCGAGGATAACTTGTGATCGCTCGATAATTTTCCGCCTAGCTTCGGTATTAATCCGGATCCGTTGTCGGAGGACAACGAGGGTGGTCGTCGATAGTTTTCCGCCCGCTTCGTATTAATCTCGGACCAGTTGTCGGAGGACAACTAGGGCGGTCGTTCAGATAGTTTTCCCGTCTGGCTTCGGGCATTCATCCTGGACCAATTGTTGGAGGATAACTTGGGTGGTCGTTCAGATAGTTTTCCCGTCTGGCTTCGGGTATTAATCTTGGACCTGTTTGCGCCAGAAGTGATTTTCACCTGTTTTGGAGAAAACAAGAGAAACTTTGATAGAATATTGTTAGCCTTATGCAAAGTATGATGCATGACGATGTGTATGAATGACATATGCATATATTATGACTTTATGAGAAATGTATGAATGATAGATGTTGTGGTATTTCAAAACATATCCATCTTGAAGAAGATGCAAATGTTCTGCTTGAGGATTTCGGACTTTTGTTTGGGGACGAAACGAATGGAGACCCTGAGAAGAAAAAAAAATTTGATTCCTCCGATGCACTATCTGACCAAGTCTTGGGCCTAGATATTTGTTGAGGATGGTAGAGATCGAGAATCACGTTGTTGAGGATCTTGTGCATAGACCCTGCTGGGGAGAGTCTAGGAGGTACTCTACTGGGGATCTTGCGTGTAGATCTTGCTGAAGAGTATTTGATAGTTGCTGGGAGACCGGGGTTAGCAGAATCTGGAGCTCGTTGACATCTCTGGCTGAGGAATAAAAGGTATAGGTTTCCTCCGATGCACTATCTGACCAAGTTTCAGGTCTGGATACTGCTGCTGCCGGGGAAATGATGATTGCTGAGAGATATTTTGCTGGGGATAAATACCTCGGATGAGGATGAAGCGCTACTGCTTGGGAACTGATGTAGACTCCTCTGGGGTAGGTTTGTTGTGAGTGACACCTTTGTGGGGATCATGCTCTGCGAGGGAATGCATTGGTGACTTTCGTCGTCATCTCAATTCTTGGAGCCTGTAGCAATTACTTTGTTATGTTCACTTTTCGCATGTTTGTGACTAGATTTTTATTGTCAAATGCATATAATCATTCAAAGTAAACGTTGGACTTTATGCAAACGACAACAGCAAGAATTGTAAAGAGAAAGAAACTTGTATTTATTTGAAAGGTGGCGTATGGCCAAGTAGTCTGTATACAAGAGAAAAGAAAAGCTATGTGGAAACAATCTCATTAAGTTCCAACTATGCTAGTACTCATATATTTCAACTATCTCATCTCCTTGCTGTTAGTAGAAAGTGAGTAGACTGATCTTCGCCATTGGAATCTTGAATGCTGATAGTAGTCTGGAAGAAGGTGATCCGAATGAGACATAGTCGTATGCTTAAATCCCTAACTTTTGCCTAGACCACCCTTTCGGTTTTCACCACCGATACCCTTTTTGCCCAAGCCGTGTTTTCGACTTACCGGTGTACATGTTTTGTATATATCCTTAACTTTTGCCCGAACCCTTTGGTTCACCAGATGCCCTTATTTTTGCCTAGGTCACCGACCTAGCGGTCTCTTTATGCGTAGTATTTTTGACTATGTCCATTCATGTGTGTGGAAGTCCTCACCGTCCATGGTGCTAAGTATCATAGCTCCCGAAAATCTGTCTTGACTACAAATGGTCCCTCAGGTGGGAGTCCATTTGCCCCTGGGATCACCTTGAATCTCAAGATACCTCTTCACGTCGCAGTACCAAGGTTTCTCTTATGTATCAAGCTCATAACAATATGCTGGTTCGTCAAACTTTTCGATGATGATCTGGGGAGCCTCGTTGTCCCATCTGACCTTGAACATAGACGACATAGTGGCTAACGCGTCTGCCAACTGATTCTCTTCTCGTGGAATGTGATTGAAAGTGATCTCTTCAAGTAGGGATCGACTCAACATGCTCGATATGGAATGAGATTCGATGCTCGTATACCACTCGCCTTAACCGACCGATCACCAAAGTTGAGTCTCCATACACTTGTAAGAACTTGATTCTTAAGTCAATAGCCTTTGATACCCATGATGCACGCCTGCACTCGCCATGTTGTTAGTGAAACCGAAACATAATCGCGGTGAAAGGCGATGTCTTCCGTAGAGATGTAATGATGGCGCCAATGCCATTGCCAAGTGCATTTGAGGCTCCATCAAAGACCATGGTCCATCGATCCTTGTTCGTGTCCTTCGTTTGGGCCTAGTTCTTCACAATCGCTGACTAGTAAAACATCTTCATCTGAAATTGAACGCATAGATCGATAGTCATCACGGCTTGATGAGCCAAATGATCGCCTACCACACTTCCTTTGATTGCTTTCTCGAGAAGTGTATTGATGTCGATTCGGTCGATCATTTACCATCTTGATATTCTTTCGGAGAGAGTTGTTTTCTCAAATATGTATTTTATCGGATCCATCTTAGAAATCAACAAGGTAGTGTGAGTCAACATATACCGCCTTAGTCGGCGAGCATTTCAAGCCAAAGCGCTGCAAGTTTTCTCGATGTGAGTATCTTGTTTCACAATGGTAAATTTTTGCTAAGGTAGTATATTGCATACTCTTTTCGACTGCACTCGCCATGTTGCCCCAACACACACCCCATTGAGTTCTCTAACACCGTCAAGTACATGATAAGAGGTATTCCTTCGACAGCGGCATCGTGATGTGAGGATTCTCAGAGGTACCCTTGATTCTGTCAAAAGCGATCTGGCAATCGTCGTTCCATTCCACTACTTGATCTTTCTTAAGTAACTTGAAGATTGGCTCACAAGTAGTAGTTAGATGTGAAATGAATCTTGCAATGTAGTTCAATCGGCCTAAGAAATCTCTGACTTCCTTCTTGGTGCGGGGAGCTGGCATTTCTTGAATAGCTCTAACCATGGCGGGGTCAACTTCAATACCTTTACCACTGACAACAAACCCTAGGAGTTTGCCGGATCTGACTCCAAAGATGCACTTGTTAGGGTTAAGTCTCAATCTGTACTTCTTCAATCGGTCAAATAGTTTCTACAAATGATCAAGATGTTCCTCTTCAGTCTGTGGTCGAGCTATCATATCGTCGACGTAGACCTCTATCTCGTGATGAATCATTTCATGAAATAATGTCACCATGGCACGCTGATAAGTGGCGCCGCTCTTCATCCGAACGGCATAACCTTGTAATGTAGTGCCCCACCGTAACGAAAGTAGTCTTCCATGTCTTCGGAGCCATTTTGATCCGATTGTAACCGAGAAACCATCCATGAAGGAGAAAACCTTATGTCAAGCAGTTGTCAACCGTAACATCAATATGAGGAAGTGGAAAATCGCCTTTCGACTCGCTTTGTTCGCATCTCCGTAATCCACACACATCCGCATTTTGCCATCCTTCTTGGGCACAGCACCACATTTGCAACCCATCATGGATAAGAAGTAACAATAAGAAACCGCGTTGAACTGTTTATAACTTCGCTTTGATTTTCTCTCGACATCTCAGACGCATGCGACGAACCTTTCGCTTTTACCGAGAAAACCTTCTTTGTCGGCAACCGTGTACCACAATATCAATGTCCAAACCTCGCATGTCTTCGTAGGACCAAGCAAAAACCTCAATATAGTCTCGTAGCATATGAACCAATCTTTCTTTAACGCTGTTTTCAAGACCCGCTCCTATCTTGATCTCTTTTCTGTCTTCATCAGTACCCAAATTCACAACCTCAACTTGCTCTTCGTGGTCAGATAACTCGCTCTTGTTGTAGTAGCCGGACAAGTTCTCCTGGCACTTCACAATCTTCCTCACCTTCTTCTTCGGCTTGGTAGATCGATTATCAAGTCATATTTAGCAATAGCATAGTCAGTATCAACGAGATTCGTAGTAATTCGCAGTTGTATCACGGTGTGTAAGAAACACAGCTTTTGAAGGGGTGATAAAGTAAAAGAAAGAAAACAACAATTGAATGCAAAAGTCCAACGATTTTATTGAATGAAAATATGCAAATGATGATAATAACCTCACAAACGAGCCATGATGCCCCTGCAAGGCACTAGGCTTTAGAGTTTATTGTTCAAAATATAGAAAATACGAAAAGCAAAACAAAAACAAGAGTAATTACTCCTCTCTAAAGGAGATTGGTATGACGTCTTCAGTCTTCCAATTGCTGAGTCCGTTGTCGGGAGTTGGGAAGATCCACTTGCTGATGTCGAAGTCGTTGTCGTCGTCTTCTATAGCATGGATTCCACTCTGGCTGATGCAGAAAGGAAGTTGGTCGGCACGTTCACGGCGTATCATCTTCTGACCTTTGATGGTGAAACCTAAACCAGTCTTGTCAGATTTGAAAGGAAGATCAGGGAGTTGTCCCCAAATAGTACTACCTCCTTCTTCAACTGCAGCTCGAGCATCTTTCAACGAGGCCATCCTAGGCGGAGCTTTAGCAACTTCAGGAGTGACAGGAGAGTCAACAGGCGTGACTCTGGGGATTGTTTCAAAAGCTTGACAGGGATTCTCGAAGAATTCTCCTTCCATCTCAAGGTATCGGAATGACTGTAGATGACTGGCCATATATTATTCTTCACCACATACTGTAACAACCTTCCCTTTCACCGGGTACTTCAGTTTCTGATGTAAGGTAGAGGTACCGCCCCATGTATCCAAGGGCGTCCGAGTAGGCAGAGTAAGTCGGACGGATGTCCATGACAAAGAAAGTGGAATCAAAAGTCCGGGAACCGACTTTAACAGTGTAATGAGCTCAAGCACTGCTCGCTAGAACCATCAAAAGCTCTCACAATTATGTCACTGGGCTTCAGAACCAGTCCTTCAACATCAAGTCGGTCAAAAGCAGTCTTTGGAAGTATATTCAGAGCAGAACCGATATCAACCAAAACATGAGATAAGGTAGTACCCTTGCATTCAATAGAGATGTGCAAGGCTTTGTTGTGTTTCTTTCCGGCAGGAGTCAAATCAGCGTCAGAGAAGCCTAGGCCGTTGTTGGCAACCAGGCTAGCAATACAAACTTCGAATTGATCGATAGTAATGTCTTGCGGCACATGAGCATTCTTCAGAAACTTTACCAAGGCATCAACATGAGCCTCAGAGCACAAGAGCAGAGCAAGCATGGAAATCTTGGATGGAGTCTGTCCCAACTGTTCCACAACATTGTAGTCACTCTTCTTGATAATCTTCAGAATTTCCTCCATTTCTTGTTTGGAGGTGTCTTCGGAAACTTCCTTTGGCACTTCCGGCTGAACAGGTGATGAGCCACTGGTTCTTTCCCTCTAGCTTGGGGAATGGATTGGATAGTTGGAATGCGAGCTGGAGTCGCAACATCTTTTGGAGGAGAGATATCTGGAGAGAATACCATTCCGGTTCTGGTCACCTTACTTGATCCGGTGATGTTGTCAATGTCAGGAATGGTAGCTTCAATTGTAAGATCCTCAATGGTCAGAGGGTCTTGCTTGACGCCATGATAGTAAACATCAGCTCCATAATTCCAAGGAATAGCCTTGTCAGAGGAATATGGAACTGGTCTGGGAGAAGTAATGATGAGAGGTGCCACTCTAGGCACAGGATCAGCAGAGGAAATCCTTATTGTGTTAACATCAGCATAGTCTTCTGGGAAATCATCACCCCATCCGGTTGCCTTAACATCTTCAATAGGAATCTTCTAGCTCTCAGGAACAGTGTACTTCACCATGTAATCAAACTTTCCACTTGGCTGCCCCAAGGTATCCCATGCAGACGGTATTGTTTCATTCACATCTTCGATCTTCAGTTTCTTAGACATGTCTTCACATAGGCTCTCCATAGGTGGTTTCATGAATAGTATTTCACGGTTATCCATCATGCACTGAACACGTCTTCTCAACCAAGCACAACCATCAAGTGCAGATGGGAACCAACGACAATTCTCTAGGCATCCTGGATTGACACCGGCTTGCAGCAAATTCTTCTTGACACTCATCAGAGGAATGGTCAAGTCATCTATGCTGAAAACATAAGTATCTTCCCCAACAAAGATTGGAACTCTTGTCATGGTTAGGCATAGGCGCGCTGATCACATTCGAGTCTCAACAGAGGATCAAACTCAATGCTTAGCTTCAATCATATCCTAATCTTGTTCTTCGTGAGCCCAACAGCTTGTCGTGTCGTGCTCTGCTATTGGAGTGGTAAGCACACTTAGCATTAGGATTGTATCTCGGAGAGGAAGTGTTGATACCCAGGAGGATCCTTCAAAGTAATCACCGCTTTCAACATGTGTTGCAAGGCTTATGACAATGACATGTTGATCTTCAGAACTGCCTCGTGGCGCCACGCTGCGTTGTCTCACCGAGGTTGGCTGATGTAGGATCGAGATCACAATCGCCCCCACATATTGAGCACGGTCGGTCTTGGCTCGCTTTTCCGACCATACACAACATTAGCTTCTTTCTTACCACCAAAAGATCTTTCGCAAAGATTTGAAGATGACTCACCGAATCTTTCCGCCTTGATACCACTTCAATACGCCTCTTGTCAAGATCGCCGGTGAATCCGTCAAGAGTTTCCAATCGATGATTGAAGAATGGGCCCGCTGTTCCCATAAACATGTCAACCAATCCCTATTGGACAAGGGTGGTTGAACTCACCGCTAGATCTCTCCATTTCGAGCATACTATTTGAACTTCTCATCACGACCCATAGACATGCTTTGTAGTTGCATGCGAGTGGGTGTCAATTCAGCATTGTACTCATACTGTCTCTAGAAAGCATCTACCAAGTCACCCCAAGTACGGATACAGTCATTCTCTAGTCGATAATACCACCCAATTGAGTTCCTGACAAACTCTTGAAAATAATGCATCCACAACTTTCTGTCATCAGTGTGGGGGTTGATCTTCTGAACATAGGACTTCAAATGCAGTTTTGGACAAGAAATGCCATCATACTTGGCAAAAGTGGGAACTTTGAACTTGGGAGGAATCACAACACCAGGGACAAGACTCAGATCATCAAAATTCAGCCCTGACATCTTCAGGTTTTCCACAGCATTCAGACGGTCTTCGAGTTGCTTGTACTTGTCACCTTCATCAGAGTACTGGCTATAGTCGGAGCGATCCTCTCTCTCCTTCTCAGGCTCGCGCTGGTCATCTTCATTACCCTTGACACTCCCCTCATTCTTGACACTTCCTTCTGAGAGCTCTATGCAACTGACCACTTTAGGACCACCCTTGTAGCGTCTGCCCATGTTGAGAAGACCAACAACCTTCTTCTTTCTGTTGATGAGCTTCTTCAGATCTTCTTGGCCTTGGACCAAGTGGTGAACATCTCAAATCGAGCATTCGAGCTTGAGATCTTTGATGACTGCTCGAGAGCCATTTCGCTAAAATAAATAGCAGAGAATGAGAAAACCAATCTTCAATGTACCGTGATGCAATGTTATGCTATGATATGCAATGTTTATGCGGATGCAATGCAATGTTTTCAAGGACCTTAGAGATTTAAATTTGTTAAACAAGCACGAACAAACATTTATTAGTTCTCTTTTATTCTTTTTCTTTTAAGTACAAAAGATAGTTCAAAACAATAAAAGAAAAACATATAAATCCTAAAGCTCTAAGTCTCCCACGGCGCTGTGCCGAGATGCTTTCGCCGTGAAGTAGCTTTGCAACTTCTTCTCACTTGCATAACACGAGCTTCGAATGTATCCTTTCTTCTTTAAGTGAATCCAGACCTCTTCAAGTCTTCAAGATCAGAGGCATGTCGATGGAGAACGGTATAGATTGCCACCTATAGCAACAGTTCCATGATCACCGGTAACACGGTGTAAATGGCATCATGAGGTTTTGAGCTCGAGCTCGCACCCATCTGAGGTAAGGTTCCTGGAATGGAGTTTGGTGCCCCAAAGTCTTGGTATCGCTTTACCATGCCCCAAGCGTATGAACCTTCGCTTAACTCGAGATCGTGATTGTAGTCGAACACAATGTCTTGGAGAAGCATATCATGTGGACCATCTCTTCGAGCAAAACCAAACTTACGTAGAGCTAGAGAGGGGTTGTACCTCCCTTATACCAAGGAGTGGTAAATTAGGGAATTCTCCACAACGCCAATGAAAGTGAAATCTTTTGAGAGAAAAGATTCCAACGGATATCCGAATGAGAGTGACATCAATCTTGAGACCACTTCAATCTTTGCTCGCTCTTCAAAACTCGATGGAGGAAGGTGCAAATAAACCACCGGAAAGTAACGGTATGCAACACATGAGAGTTCCTTGTCTCTTAGTAGTACGAGTGTGGAGAGAATGTAGGATGTCTCCAAGCAAAGTAGGCATCGGATTACGGTAAGAAACAACTTGATGGCGCTGACATCTATGAATTGATCCGAGTTAGAGAATAGAACCAAACCATAGATTAGCAAGGCCACAATATCTTCAAATGCATGGAAACTCATAACTTTGAGGAATTCTCGCTTTCTTAATCGTGAATTTGGCAAGTAAACCCTTAACTCCACTTCTAGTTTCCCAATTGGCTTCAATGTCCGAGCGCTTAAGATGTAAGGTCGATGTAATGTCTTCGACCTAGGAACCTTTTCTAGACCGGTGAATGGCATTTGGTCAAGAATAGGTATCCCAAGTAGCTTAGAGAACACTTCCAAGGTAGGAACTAATCGATAACTGGGAATGTAAAGCAATGGTGTTTCGGATCAAGAACCGAATAGACATGCATCAAATCTTCTTCAAAACCGAGATAACCAAGTCAAGCAAATAACCATGTCTTTTGATGAACTCGAACATGATCGGAATCTCAAACCAATTTTGAGCTGAGAAGGTATACCCATGAAGTTGATTCGATAGTCTTTCTAGAAGCCATAATTCCCTACAAAACAGAGCAAAGATAAATCCCTAGGTCCTTGAAATAGTTAGAAATGATATGCAATATGATGATGTCATGATGTCATGTTTAGCACACACACAAACAATTCACACAATGAGCCTAAGTTTAAGGCTTGCATGAGGTATAGGTGATTATCCCACCAAAAGTTTGAGTTGGTTCATCCTGTCCTATAATAGTAACCGGGTTCTAGGAATCTCATATCATTGATCTTTCTCGTAGGCGTTTATTTCAATACGACTACCAAGTGGTCGACCAAAAATATCCCAAAAGTCTGATTTTAATGAGCGTAGCATCGAGTATCAGCCAACCTTGGTCTACACCAAAGCCGGCCATCTCACTACCTTCTAATGGCCAAGATGGGTCAATTAAGGTTCTAAAAGTTTAGTTAGTGCTTGATGACACCACGCAGAAGCCAAATACTATCCTCAACTTGGAAATGAAGAGTACCAGGACATCCAAAGTGTCACACTAACGTAGCCATCATGTTGACCGTTTCGATATACGTCTAACGGTCGCGACGATTTATTGCTACTTACCTAAAAGGAAACCCGGATCCGGGTGTAGGATCCCCCACAAATATAATACCCAAGCAACCCTTAAAGATAAAGCAAGCAAATCAAACAGAAAGCAATAGAAGTGTTCTAAAACAATCCCTAAGGTATTCTCTCTTTAGGGTGTCTCCCCGGCAGAGTCGCCAGTTCTGTAATACGGTGAACTGACTTTGTAGAATTTTGTATCGCAAATGTGCGGATAGCAAGAGTCGCCACCGACTTTTCTTTTATCCAATTAAGGGAAGGTAAAAGTATGTAAAAAGACCTTCGTTAGATTTTGAGTAAGGGAGAAGGTTATGAAAAGGGAAGGTATTTGCACCCCTTTCCATCCGTAGTTATCTACGGGCTCTTAGTTGCTCTTAGATCACTTTAAAATTGTGCTTTCTGTGTGTTTGACAAAATGTTTTGAAAAGGCATTTCGCTTTGACTTTGTAATGATTCATGTAGGAATGTATACAAAGTGTTCGGAAATGTTTCGCTTTGAAAAGAGTTTGAACTTTGACAAAAGTGTGAGGTGTAAAAAGTATTTTAATAGAGCAAGCAACTAAAAGTCTTATTACCTACTTTAATTGGTCGTTGTTTTTTACTTTCCGTTAGAATAGTGCTATCCATACCATTAGTTTGTAGGTAACCCTATTCGTTGGATGTAAGCGGACATCGAATGGTCAGAAAGCAACTTGTAGGAAGTATCCTAGAACATTCAAGGACTATCATCATTTTCGAGGCGACAATCGAGGGTCAAGATCATGTATTCGAGGCTACATCGTGGGTCTATGATCTTTGTATCGAAGGGACTATGATGATTTGTTTTGAAGGCAACGGTGCTAGAATACCTCTACGCTCGAGGACATGACCATTTGTATTCGTAGAAGGCAACGAGAGAATTACCCTAAGGGTGCATGTGTGAAAGAGTGTGTCAACTCGTATTTTATCTTGAAAATTAGAGTGAGCTACGCTCAATTTTATCTTGCCATACACGCCTAATTACTAACAGCTTTATCGGTGCGGAAAGTAAATTGGAAATATAAAATAAAGATAAATCCTACGCTATTACATGGCTTTGGGGCGATACATAATTGAAAATGCGGAAAGTAAAAGTCCTAATTAAACTATTACATCCCATAGGCAATTACATAATATGAAAAGAAAACGATAAAAATTGTCTGAAACGGGATAACCTATAAATAGATGAAAAATCGGGAAATACGAGGAAATTGAATAAGAGGAAAATGTTAGTAAAAATAATAAATTTTGAATGAGAAAAATGTTTTCATGCTGGAAATAACATTAATATGCTAAAATAATTTTTGGGATTTTTGAGTTAATTTAATAATTAAAAATCAATTAAAAGTGATTTAAATGATAAAATAGAAATTAAATTAAATATGCATGCAAAAATAATATTTTTAATTTTATAAATTAAATAAACATTTTTCTGATGTGTGCGCAAAAAATAAATATTTTTTGGTATTTTTAAATGCATGATAAAAATTATGAAAGATAAATTAAATTGTATGAAAATATTAAAAGAAAATATGAAAATACTAAAAATATGCAAACTTGTAAAAAATGCTTTGCCATGGCTGGGAATCGAACTCAGGACATTGTCTTCACAAACCCACGCCTTGACCAACTGAGCTGGCTTGCACAAGTGTTTGAAAACCGGAGCGAATAGATTGTAAGCGGGTGTCGCTCCCTGATTGCACCTACCACGCGCCAACCTTCATATTCTTCGTTTTGAATTTTTGAAAAGATAGTGTCGGCCTCAATGCGACGCTATAGTCCCTGCATTTTCCAAAATCAAACACAAGCAATATAAATGACATTCAAGGGCATGGTTCGATTGGAAACATCGTTCTGAACACGATGGTGGTGGTCTTTTGGTCCAATTTTTCCATTTTAAAGAAACCCTAATTCGAAACCGAAAATCCTAGCAATGGTGATTCGTGTTCTAGGCCATGGAAATTTAATCAAACCACCCAGAAAGCTTCCAAGCTTTGTTCGAAATCGTGTTCTTGGAATTCTTGATGTTTCTGGACAATATAAAGGTCTGGGATGCTTCAAGGGATGTCAAGGAACGTGTTTGGATCCTCAAAACCAATTGAAACAAACTGGAACAAGGGCTGCTAGTTACTTGAAAGGCACGGTTTTTTGACTTTTAGGTTAGGGTTCTTGAGGCAATTTTTCTGTTCTCATTCATGTGATATGCATTGTATATTTATAATGGATGGAAATTGAGCTGATTTGAGGAAGAAATAATCATCAATCAATGCAAAGATTATTTGATTTTGTACAAAATCAAATCTTATCTTTTTTGATCAATTTCAATCAAATTCTTGCCATATCAAGACCAATTTCGAAATTTGATAGATTTTAGGAGTTGCTTGGACCTCAAGGAAGAGAGAAAAAATCAATTTGCAATTAATTTTGATTTTATACCTTATTTTTTAATTTAATTTGTATTTAAATGAATAAAATCCAAATTAAATAGAAAAATAAAGTTAAAATTCGTGGCATTGGGCTTGGATGTTCCTAATTGTATAAGGAACAAGTTTGAATGAAGAAAAATTAGGCCCATTTGCAATTTTTTTTTATTTTTACAAGTATCTCTCTTTGTGCACTTCTTCAAAATTGCCCAACTTGCACAAGGTGTATTTTGCTCAATTTTCCACATTTTTGAGTGTTCTTGGACTTTTTAGAAAGCTATAGGAATCCTCTAACCAACCTCTTTGGTTTCATCTCAATTGGAGTTTCCATGATCCATATATCTTCAAAACAAAATGTTGACTTTTTGTTGACTTTGAAAAGGACCTATAATGTTTTGATCCATACCTTCCAAATGAAGCATTTTTTGAACATTCTTGTGAGACATGAAGTTGTAGAGAATTGAATTTCCTTCAAAACAAGAGGTGGTGGAAAAATTTCTGAGAAAGTATGAAGAAGTTATGCTTAGTCAAAGTTTGGTTGACTTTTCACTAAGAAACCCTAATTTAGAAAGTTTGACTTTTGAGCAAATCTTGAGTTTTCTTGATGAATCATGATCAACCCTTGATCAAATGATGAATGTAACTTCAAAATGAGGATGTTGACCAAAAATCATGAAGTTTGACTGCATGTTGACCACAGTTGACTTTTTGTCCAATACAACTTATTTTCAACCATCTGAGCAATTGTCTGAGGAAACTTGACTTGTGAGGCTTGAAACTTAACATAGAGAATCTTTGAAGCATATGAGGAGGCATGAAGTCCATTGGAGATGTTGGAAACCCATCTTGATCTGAGAAATACCAAACCCTAGTTTGGGTTGATTGTCTAGGAGAGGGTGTGTCTGATCAACCCTTGAGGAATCCTTGAGTATGGATGTATGAAATATCTTGAGAAGTAGGAGGGAAAATTTTGGGGTATGACAATATATAATCCAAAACAACACTATTCTAAATAGTAGACTAAATAGTAGACTTCATAAAGGGATTTTTAGATATTGGAATATTTGATCTATTCAAGTGACATTCCTTAATTATTTGTAGTTTGTGTTGAAAATTTTAAGAATCACCGTGCCTAATATTTTTCTTAAGATTGATTGATGATTCACTTTACTTTTTATGTTTGTTTTTTTCCGATTATTCTGATGATGACAAGTTTGGGGATATTTTACTGCAGTTGTGGTCATACTTCTTGGTTTTCAACATTTTCTTCTGATGTTGGGCACAACTGTGCTCATTTCCACTGCTCTTGTTCCCCGTAGAAGGTGGAAATGTATGGACTAACAAATTAAACATACTTAAGGCTTATTGAAAAATTATGAAAATCCGGTCAAAATAAGTTGTATTGAAAAGTATTTCTTTGTTGCTTGCAAGTGGAGATGGCCAGAATTATTGAAACACTACTTTCTTGCTAGTATTAACACATTGGTGAAACACTCTTTGGAAGTCGACTACCTGCAGTAATTGGAGGGTCTTGTACATATATGGCTAACACAAATCTCAATTATTCTTGCTGGTCGATTCAATGGTGAACAAGATCCAATAGAAGGTATTGTTAAAAGTGCTAACTATACTAAAGATGCAGGGTTGATATGCTTATCATATTACATAATTGTAATCAAATGGCATTTTAAACCTAATGTTGGCGGTATTCTAGAGGTGGTATATGATAAATTATACTATTGCAGAATTTTGAGTGGAAAAGTGACTTTTTATACTACACTTCTGCCATACCCCAAAATTTGCCCTCCTACTTCTCAAAACATTTCATACATCTATACTCAAGGATTCCTCAAGGGTTGATCAGACAAACCCTCTCCTAGACAATCAACCCAAACTAGGGTTTGGCAATTTTTAGATCAAGATGGACTTCCAACATATCCAATGGTCACCATGCCTCCTCATATGCTTCAAAGATTCTCCATGTCAAGTTTCAAGCCTCACAAGTCAAATTTCCTCAGACAATTGCTCAGATGGTTGGAAATCAGTTGTGTTGGACAAAAAGTCAACTATGGTCAACATACAGTCAAACTTCCTGATTTTTGGTCAACATCCTCATCTTGAAGTCACATTCATCATTTGATCAAGGGTTGATCATGATTCACCAAGAAAACTCAAGATTTGATCAAAAGTCAAACTTTCCAAATTAGGGTTTTTTCAATGAAAAGTCAACTAAACTTTGACTGAGCATAACTTCTTCATACTTTCTCAGAAAGTTTTCCACCACCTCTCATTTTGAAGAGAATTCAATTCTCTACAACTTCATGTCTCACAAGAATGTTCAAAAAATGCTTCATTTTGAAGATATGGATCAAAATATTACAGGTCCTTTTCAAAGTCAACAAAAAGTCAACTTTATGTATTGAAGATTTATTGAGCATGGAAACTCCAATTGAGATGAAACAAAATAGGTTGTTTAGACGACACCTAGAGCTTTCTAAAAAAATCCAAGAACACTCAAAAATATGGAAAATTGAGCAAAATACACCTTGTACAAGTTGGGCATTTTTGGACAATTGCACAAAGAGAGATATTTGTCAAAATCAAATTTTTTTCCAAATGGGCCTATAATTTTATGATCCAAACTTGTTCATAATATTATTTGTGACCTATTGATGCCTTGCCACGACCACCTTTTATTTTTTTGATTTATTTTTGAATTTAAAAACATTTAATTCAAATTTAAATTATATAAAATATGAAAACAAGGTATATTTTCAAATGGATTGGATTTTTATCAAACTTGAGGTCCAAGATAGCACACAAGACTTGCCAAATTCGTGCTAGCTCTCATATGGAAGAGAAAATCAAATTTTCAAAAGATTTGATTTTATTTGAAAGGAAATTATTTTGCATTGAATGGCATATCTTTTTTCCTTCCTTTTGCTCTAATATTACACTCTATAAATACCCAACACATTGCACAAGACCAGGGACGAAAACCCTAGCCCATACAAGCAACCCTTATTTTCAAAAAATTTCTCAAAGTTGTGAAAATCGTGTTTCATTCTCCAACCGTTTTCAATCCAATTTGAGCATTCTATTGTGTTCCTGAGGTAATTTGGAGTAAGTATACATCATTGTCCATGGTTGAAACAACCTGAATCGAGCCATACATGATCATACATATTCATATTTTTCTTGAATTTGCATTTTTATTATCTGTGTGTTTTAATCGAAACTAACTATTCCAATGTGTTCATGAGATGCAATAGATAAGATCTGGATCATCGTTTCATAGCTTGAACGTCTGAAACACGATTTGCCATGTTTAGGGTTTGAAAACTGTTGAGCTTCGAACTGGATGCTACAGGCGTTTTCAATCGAAACTAACACCACCATTGAATTCGCAACCATCGATTTAGGGTATCCCTTTGCCTTTTATTTTTGCTATTTCGCAGGTTTGGCATTTTGGATCATCGGAGAAGACGATTGGAGCTAGGGCTCCGGCGTCGTTGACTGGGAGACTCCGGCGAGAGCATGCGTGGAAAAAGCAAGCGATCCGATTCGTCCATCCATTCCACCTGGACCCCACGCGGCTGACTGTGCGTTGAAACTCAGAAATCAGGACACGTTAGCGCTTATAATGCCATGTTTCTATTTTCCAAACACCAAACACACTTTGGCTCAGTGGTAAAGGCAAGCAGACTTGAGTTTTCATCCAAGGGTCTCCAGTTCGAAACCTGGCAAGACCTTTCTTTTTTGCTTCTTTGAAAACTAACATATTTTTTTCACTTTTCTATTTTCTTTAATATTTTTCATCCAATTTAATTTATCTTCAATATTTTTTATCATGCATCTAAAAAACTCCAAAAATATTTCTTTTTTTGCATAATTATCAGAAAAATACTTATTTAATTTTTAATATTAAAATCATTATTTTTGCATCCATATTTAATTTAAATTATTAATTAATCATTTGAATGACTTTTAATTGTTTTTAAATTACCAAATCGATTCAGAAAATTACCAAAAAATTATCTTATCATATTAGTGTCATCGCTAATCAAAAACCTTTTTCCTCATTCAAAATCATGTTTTTACTAACATTTTTCTCCTCTTATGCAATTTTCTCGTATTTCCGATTATGTATCTGTTCACAAGTTGTAAAGTTTCGGACGATTTTTCTTGCTTTTCTTTTTCAATTATGTAATTGCCTATGGGATGTAATAGTTTAATTAGGACTTTTATTTTCCGCACTCTTATTATGTAACTGCCCCAAAGCCATGTAATAGCGTAGGACTTTATCTTTCCGCATTTTACATTTCCGCAATTTACTTTCTACACCCTATAAACTGTTAGTAATTAGGCGTGTATGGCAAGATAAAATTGGACATAGATCACTCATAACTCCAAGATAAAATACCCAAATCAATACACTTTTCACACATGCACCCCTTAGGGTAATTCTCTCGCTGCCTTTACGAATACAAATGGTCAAGTCCCTCGAACGTAGAGGTATTCTAGCACTGCCTTCAAAACAAATCATCATAGTCCCTTCGATACAAAGATCATAGACCCACGATGTCGCCTACGAATACATGATCTTGACCCTCGATTGTCGCCTATGAAAAATGATGATAGTCCCTTCGAATGTGCTAGGATACTTCCTACAAGTTGCCTTCTATGACCATCCGATGTCCCTTCGAATGTCCCGCTTACAACCAACAAATGGGGTTACCTACCAACTAATGGTATGGATAGCACTATTCTAAAGGAAAGTAAAATAACACGAAAACGACCATTCTGAGTAGGTAATAAGACTTTTAGTTGCTTGCTCTATCAAAATACTTTTCACACCACACACTTTTGTCAAAGTTCAAACTCTTTTCAAAATGAAACATTTTCGAACACTTTGTATACATTCCTACATGAATCATTACAAAGTCAAAGCGAAATGCCTTTTCAAAACATTTTTGTCAAACACATGTAAAGCACTTTTTAAATGATCTAAAAGCAACTAAGAGCCCAGATAACTACGGATGGAAAGGGTGCTAATACCTTCCTTTTCATAACCTTCTCCTTACTCGTAATCTAACGAAGGTCTTTCTGCTCTTTTCACCTTCCCTTAATTGGATAAAAGAAAAGTCGGTGGCGACTTTTGCTATCCGCACATTTGCGATAAAAAGCAAAACAAAATTTCAAAGTCGGCTTCACCAGACATGTAATCGGCGACACGGGAGACACCCTAAAGAGAGAATGCCTTAGGATTTCTAGATCACTTTAATCGCTTTCTTGACTTGCTTGCTTTATCTTTAAGGGTTGCTTGGGTATTATATTTGTGGGGATCTTACACCGTGATCCGTGTTTTTAGGTAAGTAGCAACAGATCGCGACCATTAGGCGATACCGAAACGGTCAACATGATGGCTACGTTAGTGCGACACTTTGATGTCCCGATACTCCTCATTTCCAAGTTGAGGATAGTATTTGGCTTCGTGGTGTCATCAAGACTAACTAAACTTTTAGAATCTTAATTGACCCATCTTAGCCATTGGAAGGTAGTGAGATGGCCGGCTTTGGTGTAGACCGAGGTTGGTTGATACCGATGCTACGCCATTAAGATCGACTTTTGGGATATTTTCGTCGACCACTTGGTAGTCGATTGAAATAAACTACAGAAAGATCAATGATATGAGATTCCTAGAACCCGTTACTATTATAGGACAGATGAACCAACTCAAACTTTTGGTGGGGTAATCACCTATACCTCATGCAAGCCTTAAACCTAGGCTCATTATGTGAATTGTTTGTGTGTGCTAAACATGACATCATGACACCATCGCATTGCATATCATTTCTAACTATTTCAAGGACCTAGGGATTTAGCTTTGCTCTATTTTGTAGGGATTATGGCTTTTAGAAAGACTATCCGAATCAACTTCATGGGTATACCTTCTCAGCTCAAAGAATTGGTTTCAGAAATTCCCGATCATGCCCAGTTCATTAAAAGACATGGTTATCTGCTTGACTTGGTTGTCTCCGGTTTTAAAGAAGATATGATGCATGTCCTATTCCAGTTCTTTGATCCGAAACACCATTGCTTTACATTCCCAGATTATCAGTTGGTTCCTACCTTGGAAGAGTTCTCTAAGCTACTTGGGATACCTATTCTTGACTAAATGCCATTCACCGGTTTAGAAAAGGTTCCTAGGTACGAAGACATTGCATCAGCATTACACCTAAAGCGCTCAGACATTGAAGCTAATTGGGAAACAAGAAGTGGAGTTAAGGGTTTACTTGCCAAGTTCCTAATTAAGAAAGCCCGAGAGTTCCTCAAAGTTATGAGTTTCCAAGCATTCGAAGACATCTTGGCCTTGCTAATCTATGGTTTGGTTCTATTCCCTAACTCGGATCAATTCATAGATGTCAACGCCATTAAGATATTCCTTACTCGCAATTCTGTGCCTACCTTACTTGGAGACATCCTACATTCTCTCCACACTCGTACTACTAAAAGACAAGGAACTCTCATGTGTCGTATACCATTACTTTCCAGGTAGTTTATTTCGCACCTTCCTCCATCAGTTTTGAAGAACGAACAACGATTGAAGTGGTCTCAAAGACTAATGTCACTCTCTCATTCAGATATCCGTTGGTGTCTTTTCTCTCAAAAGGATTTCATATTTGTTGAGCGTTGCGGAGAATTCCCTAATGTACCGCTCCTTGGTATAAGGGGAGGTATTACTTACAACCCTTCTCTAGCTCTACGTTAGTTTGGTTTTGCTCGAAGAGATGGTCCACATGATATGCTTCTCCAAGATATTGTGTTCGACTACAACCACGATCTCCTAATTACCACGAAGGTTCATACACGCTTGGGGCATGGTAAAGAAGACTGATACCAAGACTTTGGGGCACCAAAACTCCATTCCTTGGGAACCTTACCTCAAATGGGTGCGAGCTCGAGCTCAAAATATCATGATGCCATTCACGCATGTTTTACCAGTAATTATGGAACCTGTCGCTATAGGTGACGACCTTAATCGTTCTCCATCCCATGCCTACTGATTTTGAAGACCTGAAGAGATCCTGGATTCAACTAAAAGAAGAAAGGGATACATTTGAAGCTCAGTGCTATGCAAGCGAGAAGAAGGTACTAGAGTTGACCAAGCTACTTCACGAGGAGCGGAACATCAACGCCTACCTCGGCACCAAGAGGAAGCGCCCATGGGAGACTTAGAGTGTTAGGATTTTTTTTGTTCTTTTATTTCATTATTCTGAACTATCTTTTGTACTCAAAAAGAAAAAGAATAAAAAGCGAACTAATAAATGTTTGTTCGTGCTTGTTTAACAAATTTAAATTCCTAAGGTCCTTGAAAACATTGCATTGCATTTGCATAAACATCGCATATCATGGCATAACATCTCATAACAGGTACATTGAAGATTGGTTTTATCATTTTCTCGCTATTTATTTTAGCAGAAATGGCTCTTGAACAGACTGTCAAAGATCTCCGTGCTCGTAATGCCTGGGCCTAGGAGATGTTCACCAGCTTGGTCCAAGGCCAAGAAGATCCGAAGAAGCTCATCAACAAAAAGAAGAGGGTCGTTGGTGTTCTCAACATGGGTAGACGTTACAAAGGTGGTCCTAAAGTGGTCAGCCGGATAGAGCTCTCAGAAAGTGTCAAGACCGAGGGGAGTGTCAAGGCAATGACGACGATGATCGCGGAACCCGAGAAGAAAGGAGAAGACTATGAGGATCAGATCGACGAAGATGACAAGTACAAGCAACTTGAAGACCGTCTCAATGTGTGGAAAACCAAGATGTCCGGCTGAATTTTGATGATCCGAGACTTGTCCCGTGTGGTGATTCCTCCCAAGTTCAAAGTTCCAACTTTGCCAAGTATGATGGCATTTCTTGTCCAAGTCGATTTGAAGTCCTATGTTCAAGATCAACCCCACATCGATGATGAAAGTTATGGATGCATTATTTTCAAGAGAGTTTGTCGTGGACTCAATTGAGTGGTATTATCACCAGAGAATGACCGATCCGTACTTAGAGTGACTTAGCGATGCTTTCATGCATGTGATGAGTACAATGTTGAATTGCACCCACTGCATGCAACTACAGAGCATGTCCATGGGTCGTGATGAAAATTTCAAAGAGTATGCTCGTAAATGGAGAGATCTAGCAGTAGAGTTCAACCACCGTCCAATAGGAGTTGGTCGATATGTTTATGGGAACAAAGGACAGCCCATTCTTCAATCATTTGATTGAAGCTCTTCACCGGGTTCACCAAGTCGATACTTACAGGAGAGCGATTGAGGCCGGTATCAAGAGTGGGAAGATTCTGTAGAGTCATCTCAATCACCGCTAAGAGATCTTTGGTGGTAAGAAGCCAATGCCGGTATGGTCGTAAAAGCCGAGCCAAGACCGACCGTGCTTAATCTGGCAGTTGTGATCTCCAATCCTACATCAAGACAACCTCGCCGAGACAACGCTGTAGCCGTAACGCGCCACGAAGACGCTTACGAAGATCAACATGCCATTGTCGCAAGCCTTGCAACACATGTTGAAAGCAAATGACACTTGAGGATCCTCCTCAAAACATCAACACTCTCCGAGATACAATCCTAATGCTAAGTGTGCTTACCACTCCAACAACCCGTGGCACGATAATCGACAATCGCTGGCCTCTCAAGAACAAGATTCAGGATATGATCAAGCTGCATTGAGTTTGACCCTCCCGCTATGCATCTCGAATGTGATTAACGCGCCTATGCCTAACCATGATAAAAGTTCCAATGCTATTGGTGAGAACTCTTATGTTTTCAACATAGATGACTTGACCATTCCTCCGATGATCGAAGAAGAATTTGCCGCAGTCGTGTCACGTGATGCCCAGAATTGTCATGGTGCCCATCCGCACTGATGGTTGTGCTTGGTCGAGAAGACGGTCCAGGCATGATGGATAACCGTGAAATACTATTCCTGAAACCACCTGTGGAGAGTCTGTGTGAAGACATGTCTAAGAAACTAAAGATCAAAGAAGTGAATGAAACTGTACCGAATGTGTGGGATACCTTGGGGCAGCCAAGTGGAATGTTTGATTACATGGTGCAATACACTGTTCCTGAAAGCTACAAAATTCCTATTGAAGATGTTAAGGCAACCGGATGGGGAGACGATTTCCCAGAAGATTATGCTAATGTAAACACAATAAGGATTTCCCCTGCTGATTTTGTGCCTAGAGTGACACCTCTCATCATTACTTCTCCTAGACCAGTTCCATATTCCTCCGACAAAGCTATCCCTTGGAATTATGGAGTTGAGGTTTACTATCATGGCGTCAAGCAAGACCCTTTGACCATTGAGAATCATACAATTGAAGCTACCATTCCTAACATTGACAACATCACTGATCAAGTAAGGTGACTGTAACCGAAGAGTGTTCTCCTGCAGATCTCTCCTCCAAAGACACGACTCCACTGATTCCTCGCTATTCAACCAGCTTCCGAGACTAGAGGGAAAGAACCAAAGGACTCATCCCGCCACCAGAGTACCAAAGGAAATTGTCAAGGTCCCTCCAAACGAGAAATGGAGAAAATTAAGATCATCAAGAAGTGTGACTACAATATTGTGGAATAGCTGGGATGATCATCCAAGATCTCCATGCTTGCTCGCCTTGTGCTCCGAGGCTCATGCTAAAGCCTTGGTGAAGTTTCGAAGAATGCTCACGTGCCGCAAGACACTACTACTGATCAATTTGAAGTTTGTATTGCTAGCCTGGCTACCAATAACGACCTAGGCTTCTCGATGTCGATTTGACTCGCCGTAGGAACACAACAAAGCCTTGCACATCTCGTTGAATGCAAGACATTGTCTCATGTTTTGGTAGGTACCTGTTCTGCTCTGAATATCCTACCAAAGACTGATTTTGATCGGCTCGATGTCGAAGGGTTGGTTCCAAACCCGCATTATTGTGAGAGCTTTGATGGTTCTAAGCAACAAGATTGGAGAGCTCATCCCGCCTGTTAAAGTCGGTTCCCCATTTTGACTCTACTTTCTTTGTCATGGACATCCGTCCACTTACTCTTGCCTACCCTGGACGCCCTTGGATACATGGGCAAGCGTTGTTACCTCTACCTTACATCGGTCAAGTACCCAGTGAAGGGAAGGTTGTTACAAGATGTGGTGAAGAATATATGGTCACCATCTACACATTCGATACCTTGAGATGGAAGGAGAATTCTTCGAGACTCCTTGTCAAGCTTTCAAACAATCCCCGAGTCATGCTGTTGACTCTCCCAGAACCCCCGGTTACACAAGTTCCACCTAGGATGGCCTCACAAGGATGCCTGTCGTAGTTGAAGAAGAAGGTAGTACTATTTGGGGACAGCTCCCTGATCTTCCTTTCAAATCTAACAAGACGAGTTTAGGCTTCACCATCAGAGGTCAGAAGATGATACGCCGCGAACGTGCCGACCAACTTCCTTTCTCAGACGCCAGTGGAATCCATGCTTTAGAAGACGACGACGCGACTTCGACATCACATGGATCTTCCCAACTCTCGACAACGACTCAAAGAATTGGAAGACCAAGACGCATACCAATCTCCTTTAGACATGAGTAATTGCCTTTGTTTTTGTTTTGCTTTTCGCTTTCTATGTTTTGAACAATAAACTCTAAAGCCTAGTGCCTTGCCCGGCATCGGGCTCGCTTTGTGAGGGTTATTATCTATCATTTGCATATTTTCATTCAATAAAATCGTTGAATTTTGCATTTAATTTTGCTTTCTTTTCTTTTACTTTATCACCCCTTCAAAAAGCTATGTGGTTCTTACACACCCACATGATACATCGCGAATCACTCCAAATCTCTGATAACTATGCTATTGCTAAATATGACTTGATAATCGATCTACCAAGCCAAGACGAAGGTGAGGAAGATCGTGAAGTGCCAGAGAACTTGTCGATCTACAAAGAAGAAGATCGAGTTATACACCACACAAAGAGTTGAGGTTGTGAATTGGGCATCATGAAGAGTAAAAGAGATCAAGATAGAGCGGTATTGAGAACAATGTCAAAGAAAGATTGGTTCGTATGCTACGAGACTATATCGAGGTTTTGCTTGGTCATAAGACATGTCCGGACATTGATATTGTGGTACACCACATCGACAAAGAAGGTTTTCCCTGTGAAACAGTATGTTCACGATGGCCCTAAGATGTCCGAGAAAATCAAAGCCAAAGTTATGAAGCAGCTCAACGCCTTTCTTAGTTGTTACTTCCTATCCACAAGGTGGCTAATGTGGTGCCCGTGCTCAAGAAGGATGGCAAGGTGCGAATGTGTGTGGATTACGAGATCGAACAAAGTGAGTCCGAAAGATGATTTCCTACTACTCATATTGATGTTCGCTGACAACACCGCTCAACACAAGGTCTTCCTTCATGGATGGTTTCTCCACAATCGATCAAAATGGCTCCTCAAGACATGGAGAAGACAACTTTCGCTACACTGGGGCACCTTTGCTACAAGGTCATGCCATTCGACTAAAGAACGCAGCGCCACTTATCGCCGCGGTCATGGTGACTTTATTCATGACATGATTCATCACGAGATAGAGGTCTACGCCGATTTACATGATAGCTCGATCACGCATGAAGAAGAACATCTTGATCATTTGCGAAACTGCTTGATAGGTCAAGAAGTGCAGACTTAATCTAACAAGTGCACCTTGGAGTCGATCCGTAAACTCCTAGGGTTTGTCGTCAAGGAAAAGGTATGTTGACCCCGCCAAGGTTAAAGCTATTCAAGAGATGCCGCCTCCCGCACCGAGAAGGAAGTCGAGGTTTCTTGGGACGCTGAATTACATTGTCGATTCATTGCACATTTAATCGCTACTGTGAGCCAACCTTCAAGTTACTTAAGAAAGATCAAGTGGTAGAATGGAAACGATCGACGCGATCGCTTTGACAAAATCAAGGAGTACCTACAGTAATCCTCCTATCCCGATGCCGCCACCAAGGAAGACTTTATCATGTACTCGACAAAGATTAGAGAACTCAATGGGTGTGTGTTGGGGCAATATGACGAGTCCGGGTCGAAAAGAGTATGCAATATACTACCTTAGCAAAAGTTTACCGATCGTGAAACAAGATACTCACAATGAGAAAACTTGCAGTTGTTTTGGCTTTGGTCTGTCACGACTAAGACAAGATATGTTGACTCACACTACCTTGTTGATCTTTAAGATGATCCGATAAAATACATATTTGAGAAACCGCCTTCCGTAAGAATAGCAAGATGGAAAATGATCTTGACCGAATACACATCCAAGACACTTCTCGTAGCGATCAAAGGAAGTGTAGTAGCCGATCATTTGGCTCATCAAGTCGTAGATGACTACTCACCTATGCACCAAGTTTGATAAGATGTTTTACTAGTTAATGATCAGAAGAACTAGACTAGATGAAGGACCCGAACAAGGATCCCGATGGACCATGGTCTTCGGCGGAGCCTCAAACGCACTTGGCAATGACATTGGCGCCATCATTACATCTCCTACAAAGTGACACACTCTTTCACCGCCAGATTATGTTTCAATTGCACTAACAACATGGTCAATACGGTTAAGGCATCATGGGTATCAAAGTCGCTATTGACTTAAGAATCAAGTTCTACAAGTGTATGGAGACTCACCAGTGATCACCGACATAAAGTGGATACAAGCATCCGAATCTCATTCCATATCGAGCATGTTTTGAGTTTGATCCCCTACTCAAGAGATCACTTCAATCACATTCCACGAGAAGAGAATCACTGGCGACGATTGGCTACTATGTCATCTATGTTCAAGGTCGATGACAACGAGGCTCCCTGTGATCATCACAGAAGTTGACTTAACCAACGTATTGTTATGAGCTTGACATGTACGAGAAACCTTGGTACTACGACGTGAAGAGGTATCTGAGACTCAGAATATCTCCAGGGGCATCCACAACGATAAGAAGTTTTTGAGAAGGTTCGTGATCCAAATTCTTCCTCAAAGAACGGCATCTTATACAAGCGCAACCACTACTTGTGCTTATCACGTAGAGATCAGAACAAATGAACGCATCATGGAAGAGTTACACGGGCGATTTGGTACCCACTCCAAAGGGTCATATGATGGCTAAGAAGATTTTGAGAACAAGTTACTATTGGTCCACCATGGAAGTCGATTGTCATCGCTATGCTCGATCTTGTCACAAATGTCGACGTATGCATAAAGTGCACGTATTCTCCGCATTCAATGTTCTAACAGCCTGGCCTTTTCAATGTGGGCATTGACATGATTGGAGAAATCAAGCCCACCGCCCAATGGACATCGCTTCATCCTTGTGGCAATTGACTATTTCACCAAGGGTAGAGGCGTCAAAGATCCTGTTACCAAGAATGTTGTGGTTCTTTCATCAAGCATAATCTTATCCGCCGGTATGGCACTTCGAAAGGATTATCACGATAACGTAATCTAATCTCAACAATAAGATGATCACCAACTCGCACGCAGCTCGAGATCAAGCATCACAACCTCTCCATATCGCCTAAGATGAATGGCATCGTGAAGCCGCCAACAAGAACATTAAGAAGATTATATAGAAGATGACAATGACTTACAAAGATTGGCATGAGATGTTGCCATTTGCTCCACTACATCGTGACTATAGTACGGATATCAATGTGGGCAACCCCTTCTCTCTTGTATACGGTATGGAAGGTACCCAACCCATCGAGGTTCGTGATATTCTCAACCGAGTCCTCTAGACGCAGAAAGAAGTAAGACGATTGATCCAGACTCCACCTTGACCGCATCAACTGATCTATGAGAACGACTTGCAGATCCATCCGCCATGGGCAGATCTATTAGAAACGAATGATCGAGCATTTAACAAGAAGGTCAAGCACCAAGTCTACCAAGTGGTGAGCTAGTAGCGCGATCATCCTTCCACAAGGTGATCCTAGGGCAAATGGACTCCCACCCATGAGGGACCATTTGTAGTCAAGATGTGATTTTCCCGCGGAGCTATGATACTTAGCACCATGGATGGTGAAGACTTCCCACACCCTATGAACGCAGATATAGTCAAAAATACTACGATAAAGAGACCCAGGTCGATCGCCTAGGCAAAATAAGGGCATCCCGTAACCAAAAGGGTTCGGCAAAAGTTAAGGATATATACAAACATGTACACTGCAAGTCGAAAACTCCGCAAAGGCGGCTTGGGCAAAAAGGGTATCCTAAGAGATCGAAAACCCAAAGGGTGGTCTAGGCAAAGTTAGATTCAAGCGACGACTATGTCTCATCCGTATCACCTATCTATAGACTACTATCAAAGATTCAAGATTCAAATGGCGAAATTAATTCACTCACTTTCAATCGGCTGTAATGAGATGAGATAGTTGAAATATATGAGTACTAGCATAGTTGGAACTTAACTAGATTGTTTCCATAGCTTTACTTTTCCATAAACTACTGCCATACGCCACATTTCAAATTAATACAAGTTCTTTCTTTTACAATTTTCACTATTGTTGCCTGATAAAGTCCAACGCTTGCTTTGAATGATTATATGATCCGATAATAAAAATTTATTTACAAACATGCTAAAAGTGAATGCACAGGATAATTACTAAGTGCTCTAGAATTGAGAT